>BJCO01742753.1:0-14948 GCA_018326465.1 Flaveria floridana
CTCCAAATCACGTTAAATCATCATGTTTAACCTACAAAACACCAAATCATCGTAGTTAACTTATTCCACATAATCCTTATACTTAAACGCATTAAATATATTAAAGTTAACACTTTAACCATGATAAACGCCATTCTACACCCTTTACATCAAGGTTCCCCTAAAAATAATTTTTCCCTAAGAATACTAAGAAGTAATCTTAGCATTCTAATTATCTAATTAAGGGCTAAGATCAAAGTGTAGGAAAAATAAGTAATCAAGGGTAGTTTGGGTATTTTATTATATTACCCACAATTGTTGACTTTTTAAAATTCTCCCCCATTTTTTTAAATGTTAATAACTTTTTCATATGACATTATTTTTTTAAATAAATTACACCATAAAATCAAGCATTTTTTCTCTTTAATTTGAGTATAGTATTGCTGTAGTTTTTTAATAAAAAAATCAAATTATGTGAAATTGTGCTACATTTTTAAGGTTTCTGTGCTGTTTTTCATAAAACAGCACAAAGTAGTGCTGTATTTCATAAAACAGCACAAAGTTGTGCTGTATTTCATAAAACAGCACAAAGTTGTGCTGTATTTCATAAAACAGCACAAAGTTGTGCTGTATTTCATAAATATTTCATAAAACGGCACAAAGTTGTGCTGTATTTCATAAAACAACATAAAGTTGTGATTTATTTCATAAAAACAGCATAATGTTATGTTGTATTTCATAAAAACAACACAATTTTGTGTTGTATTTCATAAAAAATAGCACAATTTTGTGTAGTTTTACGTCAAACAACACAGTTGTGTGATGTATTTCATGAAAACAACACAAAATTATGTTATATTTCATAAAAACATCATAGATTTGTGTTGTTTTGCGTTAAACATCGCAATTTTGTGCTGTTTTTGTCAAATAGCGCAGTTTTGTGTGGTTTTTAGTAACATGTTCTATGTTGTTTTACTTTAAAACAATAAGGTCTCATGTGTTGTTTTTATGGTGCATTATGTCAAAATATCAAACAACATATAAGCAACACTTTCTTACTATTTAATGTTCACTATTTTATGTTAATATAATATGTTTTGTGTTGTATTGCTTTAGTACAACAATCTATGTATTATTTCGTTTAGTTTTTAACAAAGAAGACGTTGTGTGTTGTTATTAACATAAATATTTGTGTTTTCAAACATGTTTTTTTATGACAAAAAACATGAATTCTGTTCATTTACCACACAATCTAGCACTTCCAAAAATTCGACACAATCTAACATTTAAAATAATTCAGCACAATGTAGCACGTTAAAAAATATAGCACAATATAGCATATAAAAAATATACATATATATATATACATATATATATATATATATATACATGTATATATATATATATATATACATATATATATATACAAATATCTATATACATATATATATACACACATATATACATATATATACATATATATACATATATATACATATATATACATATATATACATATATACATATATATACAAATACATATATACATATATATACATATATATATACATATACATACACATATATATATATAAATATATATATATATATATACATATATATATATATATACATACACACACAAACATATATATATATATATATGTATATATATATATTAAAGAAAGATCAAATAAAAAATTTGGTTTCCCTAATGAGTGTAAGAGGAAAAGAGAATATAACATGTATCAAAATATAAAAATAAAAAATTATATTTTTGAAAGAGAGATGATAAGAAGGAAGGGAGATGAATGTCTAACAAAAATATTTTTCTCTCTTTTTTTACATATGTCATATTCTCCTTTCTTCATGCACTTTTGACAGAAACTAAAGTTTTTGATTAATTATACTCTCTTTTTCTCTTCTCTCTCAGTATCTCTCTCACTCTCTCTCTCTCTCTCTCTCTCTCACTCTCTCTCTCTCTATATATATAACTTATGTATGTATGTATATATATAAGTGATTATTTATTTCCAAAAGGCTAGCGCTTCTTCAATGATGATAAACGTACAAAGAAATATTATCAAAGCATTATAGTAGACTTCGATTCTAGTGAGATCCAACATATTCTGAATCCAAGAGATCCATCAAAGATTGATTTTATAAAGTAAAAATCAAAGAAATAACAACCCTAGAACAATGGGAATCAATATCCTTTACTAAAAAACTCTTTCTGCATTTTCCTTCTCTCTCTTATTACAACTATTATGATTATTCAGAAAATTCATTCAAAACCTTTTTGCGTAGAAATTTTAATCATTCCTGGTTCTTGTATTTTGACAAAGATTTTTCAAACACTTACCCACTATGTTTTATTAAATGGTTTAATTATATGGGTATGCTTCCCGATGGGATCCGAAAAGAAATTTATGAAGCATACTCAAAGTTCAAACAAGAAATATATGAAGCATACTCAAAGTTCAAACAAGTATTCGCAAGTGCTGGAACACCTAACTTTGAATACACTCTACAATATATGAGTATATTTTGGATTCCATGGATTATGTCATAAACCTATCATTATCAAGAAGCTGAAGAAGGATCCACATGTCGACCCCCAATGTTACTCCTACATTGTAGATGTAAATGGTGGACTAGATTTTCAAAAGAGAATATTAGAGTTCAAGTAGTTACTGATTATTATAAATAACTCTCAAAGCCTCCAACTCAAATACTGCAGGACCGGTTAAGGGAGGTCAATACAGTCAGTCTCTCAATGAGAAGAGTGTTAGAATACTTAACACTTCAAATAGGGAACCGGATTTAAGAACAAGATACAAAGAACAAAAGTAAACAAGGAGACATAACTCAAGAATAAATATATATGGTTTTTAAGAATGTTGTCTACTAATCTCAAGTTCTTTTACAAGTGTTACAATTCATAAATAAGATACAAGACTATGAGATACTTTATACTACACTCTACTGCCTTTTGACTAGTGAATATGACATGCCATAGCTCACATATTAATATATTACAAAAAGGATAAAAGTACATAAAGTAGAAAGTTATAGACTCAAGACCTCAATGTACAGTTGCAAAAGCATAGACCTTTTCACCAACTCATGCATGTTGGTGAGTCTTCATAGTTACAGCGAAAAGTGAGTCAGCTTTATTCAAAAGTACATCCGAGGAAAGCATATTTTCCTCTGTCTTTGAAAGAAATCAGTCTTCACTTCATTTGGATTTGGAAGACTTTCTCCTTGAAGCTTTGAAAGACTTTATCTTTTTGTTTCGGAAGATTTGGTGTTTGGCTTCGGAAGGTTTCACACTTAGAATATTTTCTGTGCGGAGTGTAAAACTTTTGAAGCAACTTCTACCTTGTACTAAGTATGTAACACCCGGAAATTTTCTTTGAAGTTTACGAAAGAAGAAAAGAAATAAAGTCCCATGTCTGGGGACCAAACTCGTCAACGTGGGAAAGTTGGGTAAGTGGACATATTTGAAGGGAGAGGGCAGCCCTTACCCTTTCCCCACACCCATATTTTCAGCAAAGAAAAGAAAGGAGAAGAAGAAAGAGAGAAAAGAGAGAAAAAGGCTTGGTTCGAGTGGGTTCGGGCTTGGAAATCGTAGTGTAGCGGGTCAAATCGAAGCTCTACTTGACGGGATTGTTTTTGTGAGTTCTAGGACCCCTCTTTTACATGTTTTTGAATGATTTTGGGGGTGGAACACATCTGAAAATCCTTTTTGGGTATTTTGGGTGTAAACCCGTTTGTGTATGTATGTGTATGTGTATGTGTATGATTCATTTGGGTCTTGATTTCGGGCTTGGTTGTGCTTGAATGGTGTAGTGGTATGTTTCCCTAAGGTTTAGAATGGCTGATTTGAGCTTAAAGAGGTTTGGAAGAGTTTGGAGGTTGAACTTGGCAGCTACAGTTCGGGATGAACTGCATTCTCCACCCAGCTAGGGCTATGTGACTGGAGGTCCATACATCCGAATGGCATGTGACTAGGTCCATACGCACGAAAGGAGTACGGGTGAGGTTCATTCGCATGAAAGTAATGCGACTGAATGAGATGCGGATGAAGGTCATGCGATTGAATGAAATGCGGGGGAAGGTCATGCGACTGAAAGTCATGCGACTGGAGTCCATACGCCTGTGAGTCGTGCGATTGAGGTTCATACTCACAAAAGGTGTGCGACTGAGGGCCATTCGCATGAAGGTCATGCGACTGAGGTCCATACGCCCGGATGTCATGGGGCTAAGGTTCATTCGCATGGGAAGCATGCGATTGGAGGCTATGCGAATGGAGGTCCATTCGCCTGAGTGTTCTCATACGCATGGAAGGCCATGTGACCGAATAAGGTCCATACGCCCGAATGACCATAGTATTTTCTGACTTTCGGGAAAGTGTGGACGTAGGCTCGGACCTTTGGGGTTGTAGATGATGTGATGGGCATGGATGATGTAAGTTGATTTATGATAATGAGCTGATGATGATGATGATGCGATGCACGATGATGTGTGATGCCGTACGGTTTTATATGATATGATGTGTGTGATTCGTGTGATGTTTGATGTTGTGTGACTGTGCATGTTGTATGTTATGCATGATGTATGTTATGGGTGTGCGATATTGACTTGTTTGATGGATGTTGTATGTTGTTATGTTCCTTATTATGATGTATGTTTATCTTTCCTGCGGCTTTACGTGTTACGTTAATGAATGAATGAAAAGTATTATGTAACGTAAAGTGGAAGATAATGAAAAGAGGAACGTAATGAAAGAATACATGCGTTAATGAACGAATTAAAGTAAGAAAGGCTTGCAAGCAAAAGTATGAGGTGAGCGACCCTGTTGTCGCAACAGACTCGAAAGGGGTCCTTGTCACGTACTCCGGTACTGTGTCAGTCTTCGGACATGAGTCGGGGGTTTGGTTACAGGCCCCGGCATAGTATCAGTCTCCGAACATGAGTATGGGTAATTGCATGAGACAGGATCTAGATGAATGAGAAGTGGATCGCGTATCCCGGTACCGTGTCAGTCTTCGGACATGAGTCGGGGGTTTTTTTATTAGGCCCCGGCACAGTATCAGTCTTCGAACATGAGTCGGGGATATTGCATCAGGAGAGATAATGAGGTGAGTGACCTTGTGTTGCAACAGACTCAGATAGAGTTTAATCCATGTGATTGACTCGAATGGGATCTTTTTCTCATATCCCGGTGCTGTGTCAGTCTTCGGACATGAGTCGGGGGTTTGTGTACAGACCCCGGCACAGCATCAGCTTTCGAGCATGAGTCGGGGATATTGCATGAGACAATATTCGAGGAATGAAGAGTAATGAGCGAGGAAATGAATGATTGAACGAATGATGATGAAGATAATAATAATATTTTTATCAGTATGTATGTATGAGGTATGTCAACTAACGAATGTAAAGTACGAGAAAAGAGTAAGAGAAAAGAAAGTAAAAGACATGAAAGTATGAATGAGAAAGATAATTATGAAAGAATGAATGTATGAAATGAACGAATGAGAAATGAATGATAATGATGTGCGTTGAATGAACTAAAGTTAACGAACGAATGATGAAAATAATAATGATATTATCTATGTGTACGTACGATGTGTGATCACGTTCTAAAGTATAGTATGATTTGAAAGGAAGTAAATAACGTTTTAAAATCGAAAGAAAAGTATGTTTTATTAAAACTATAACTCACTCAGCAATGCCGACTTTGATGTGTTTCCAGTTGGCAGGTATGTTGCTGAGGATGGCACGGGGCGGCTACTCGGCTCTTTTTGGATAGCATTCTTTTGTTTAACGTTTTTGCATTGTAATAGGAATGAGCGATATTTTGTAATGAATGATGTATTACTTTGCAAAAGTGTTTATTTAAATGAAATGAAATGTTGGTTTTAAAAGTTTCCGTTGCATGATTTTAGTAAAGTCATTTAATTATGTGTTTTAAGTGCGATGAATGACCAGCTGTGAGGTGCCCGGGAACGGGGCCTTACAAAGTACATGCATGAAGGAAGCCTTGGGTTGCTTTGATTGCATCAGCCTTCTTCTATAACCTTACAAACTCCCCCTAGGCTGATGCTACCAAAATAGAGAAGATTGTTCAGTAGTTGACAGTCGTCATTAGGATCAAGGCCATTCCCTTCTTCATCATTTGGTTAGGATCCTTCAGACTCTCACAATACCTTCTCATGTCATGGAGATCAATTAGAGGTAGATCAAACATGTCTTGCTAGTAGTAGACATCTTGACCACCTTGATCTCCAATGACATACCATCTGTCTGGATTAGCAACAAAGGTCCAAGACAGAATGGGTCTTCCAGATGCAAGAGGTCATGCTTGAGTAGAAGTTGGTTGTGTAGCTTCTTGTTACACTTCCTCAGGATGCTTTGACTCAACCTGAGGTCGGGAAGTGGATGCCTTTGACTTCTTAGATACTCACTTCATGGCCATCCTTTTCTTTCTCTTTGGAGTGTTTAACTGAGAGGGATGGTCTTGAGTACTAGGTTGTTCTCTTATGCCTCTCTTAGTTGAGTCATCCCGCTTAGGTTCAGAAGGGAATGAGTAGAACCCTGCTCTAGAACAGAAGATGAGGTTGGCTGAGATGCATCTAAAGGTCTAGGTTCTGTTGTCTGAGTTTGTTCAGCTTTAACCTCAACCTCAATAGGATCTTGGCTTGGGGGAGAATAGCTCTCCCGTTTTAATCTTCTACTTTATCACTCTAATGTGTTCATCCATAATTGATAGAGACACTTGTAAGGTTTATATATAGGCTGATGCAACTAATGCAACCAAAGGCTTCCTGGATGCATGCACTTAATTACTAAGTAGAAGATTCTCAGGAAGTTTGATTCTTAGAATAAGATTTATTCTAAGTACACAATCTTCCGAAGCCAATGTTTCTCCGGAAACTTTATTCTCTGCATAAGAATTATTCTAAGTATAAAGTCGTCTGAAGCCAAGGACCAAATCTTTCGAAGCCAAAGATGAAGTCTTCCACAGCTTCAAAGACAAAGTCTTCCAAAGCCAAATGAAGTGAAGACTGATTTCTTCTAAAGACTTATAAGAACATGCTTTTCTCTGATGTACTTTTGTATAAAGCTAACCCACTTTCCGCTGCAACTCTGAAGACTCACCAACTTGCATGAGTTGGTGAAAATGTCCATGCTTTTGCAACTGTGCATTGAGGTCTTGGTCTGTAACTTTCTACTTTATGTATTTTTATCCTTTTTGTAATATATTAGGATGTGAGCTATGGCATGTCATAGTCACTAGTCAAAAGGCAATTTGCCTTTCGACTCTACATTGATTTTGTTGTCTTTCAATGTTCCAATTGGCATTCCAAGTATGGCCGGTCGTAGGATGTAATATAAAGTATCTCAGGGTCTTGTA
Organism: Flaveria floridana; assembly: GCA_018326465.1. Classification (NCBI taxonomy): domain Eukaryota; kingdom Viridiplantae; phylum Streptophyta; class Magnoliopsida; order Asterales; family Asteraceae; genus Flaveria; species Flaveria floridana. The sequence goes on from BJCO01742753.1 coordinate 7,400, forward strand.
ATTTATTTGAACTTATGCATTGTAACTCTTGTAAGAGAACTTAAGATTAATATATAACATTCTTTAAAACTATATATATATTGTTCTTGGGTTCTGTCTCATTGCTACTTGTGTTCTTTGCATCTTGTTCTTAAATCTGATTCCCTATTTGAATTATTAAATGTTCTAACACTCTCCATATTGTGAGACTGATTGTATTGACCATCCTATAACTGGTCCTGCAACTGGATGAAGAATTTCTTGATGCTGACAACCATTCCATTAAAGATAACATCAATGATGTCACACACTTACTGGATCAAGCTTCTCTTGATAAGTGTGTTGATGTGGTGGGAGAAACTTCATTGATAGATCTAAACTTGTCAAATTTAGATCTGTTTAATCAACTTGCTATGGTTCCTCAACTTAGGATCCACAAGTCACACCCTACCACAAACATCATTGAAGATGTTGACAAGGGGGTGAGAACAAAAGAACAAACCCATGACAAAAATGTTTGTCTATACTCTAGCTTCTTGTCCTAGATAGAGCCAAATAAAGTTGATGAGGCTTTGAAGGATGGAAGTTGGGTTGAAGCAATACAAGAGGAGCTACTTCAATTCAAAATACAAAAGGTTTGGAGCATGTGCCCTCTTCCTTAAGGGAAGATTATCATAGGAACCAAATGGGTGTTTAGGAATAAGCAAGATGATATAGAACTTGTCATCAAGACCAAGGAAAGACTAGTTGTTCATGGGTATACACAATAGGAAGGAATTGATTACACTAGTGACTTTCTCCAGTAGCAAGACTTGAAGCTGTTAGGATATTCCTAGCGTTTGCTGCATTGAAGGACTTTAAGGTTTACCAACTTGATGTCAAGTGTGAATTTTTATATGGGGTGATTGATGAAGAGGTGTATGTCAAACAACCACCTGGCTTTACAGACCCAGATCATCCTGATTATGTCTGCAAGCTTGATAAAGCTCTTTATGGGCTGCACCAAGCGCCAAGGAAGTGCTATGAGACACTATCTCAGTATCTCTGTTAGCACGGATATAAGAGGAGTACTATAGATGGAACACTCTTTATCAAAGGAACAAGAAATGACTTGATGCTGGTTCAAGTATATGTAGATGATATTATCTTTGGGTCAACTAATTCAAAGCTCTATAAAGACTTTGAGAAACTGATGAAGAATAAATTTGAAATGAGTTCCATGGGGGAACTCAATTTCTTTCTAGGAATTCAAGTGAAGCAAGTTGACAATGGCATCTTCATCAGCCAGTCAAAGTATGTATAGGACATACTTAAAAGATTCAACATGATTAAATGTAAGCTTGCAAAGACACCCGAGCCAGAAACCACTCCCTTGAACTGATCTTGAGGGGGAGTGCGTAGATGAACATCTTTAAAGGGCTATGATTGGGTCTCTCATGTATCTTACAGCCAACAGGCCTGATATCATTTTTACTACATGCATATTTGCAAGATATCAAGCTAACGCCAAGATGTCACACCTGGTTGTTATCAAAAAAATTCTTAGATATCTTAAAGGTGCTCCTAAGCTAGGCCTTTGGTATCCAAATAATTCTGACTTTAATCTGTATGCCTATATAGATAGTGACTATGGTGGATGCAACATGACTGCAAAGTCCACATCTGGGGATGTTAATTCCTTGGTGGAAGGATAGTCTCATGGCAATGCAAGAAACAATCCTGTGTATGTGCATCAACTGCTGAATCTGAATACATTGCTGCTACAAGCTGCTATGCTCAAGTACTTTTGATTCTGAATCAGATACTAGACTATGGATACAACTTCAAAGAGACTCCCATCCACATAGAGAACAACAGTGCTATCTCTATCACAGAGAATCCTGCGTAGCAGTCAAGGACAGACCACATCAACATCAGGTATCATCTAATTAGAGATAATCATGGAAAAGGATTGATAAAACTAATCAAAGTTAACACAAATTAACAATATATTGATCTGCTCACAAAGACTTTTGATAAACAGTGATTTAAATATCTTATATCAGCTATTGGGATGTTTAATCTTGAATAGATTTTCTTAACACTTAATTTATATTATTTCTAAAAGGAAGTGTGTGTCCTAAGTTGTCTAATTTAGCACCTACGTAAGCCTATTTTATCTTGGGAGAAATCTTTTTCAAATGATATTCCTTAGCATTTTGAAAAATTACTATGTGTATTTTCCTTCGGAAGATATTAACATTGCCTTCAGAAGAATTTTAAGTCTTCAAATAACCTAACTACTTACGTGTATTTAAAGAAGAAATTTTTTTCGAAAGCAATTTATTCCGAAACCAAATACTCTTCGGAAGAGAAAATGCTACAAGTAATTTTTCTTTCGAAGCCATTTTTCACTAAGCTTAGGAATATATTCCGAAGACAAAATTTGGCTTCGGAAGTTTTTTACAAAACTTGCAAAAATAAATTACCTTTGGATGATTTTCAACTTCCAAGAAAACTACCCTTTTGGGCACTTTATAAGAGGTGGGACCAATATACGGATTTTTAAGTTTATTATTTTTCATTAACTTTGTATCAAGTCCATTTCATATAAATATATCCAACGGTTCCCCCCTCTTTCACTATCTTCTTCATCTGCAACTTTTATAAACGTAAATTCCTATTCATCTCCTTTGTTCTTACCTTTCTTCACCTCAAAGCTACCACAAATGGGCAACCTTGGCCGTAGAAACCAACCAGATTTCTCCATGCAGCTTCACAGGCAACACAGTCAGGTTGCTCTGTTAAACTCTGAGAAAGATCCAAGTTTCTCAGAGGGTTGTTGCTTTTTTTCTCGGTCAAAATACTTCACCTCCCTTACCATTGATTATCCACTCTATGAGGATCAACTTTTGGAATCCTAGAGAACTTGCTAAGAGGTCATCGTGGATGGGGAGAAGACACTGTCTACCATAGTGCAGGGGAGGAAAATCTTCATCACTCCAGCCACCATCATCTCTCATCTATAACTGGATGATGCAGAAGGTGAATTGTCCTTCTTAAAATCTACTGTAAACCACTCCTTTGAGCAAATGGGCTATGAAGGTGACCTCTCAGTCAGAATCTTCAAGAACGGGAACGTTTCCTCTTAGTGGAAGTATCTCCTCCATGTCATTATACACAACTTCTCTAACTAAAATAGAGGTTAGGACCAAATTCTAGAAAACCTCTCTTTCATAGTCCATGGGATGGTTCATGGGGTCAAGTTCAGGTATTCACAATTTGTGTATAATAATTTGCTCGCAAACTTGGACTCCTTAGAATATTATATGTTTCCTAGACATGTCCAACAAATTCTTAACCGTGAACTGGGCTCACAGTTAAGGGGAATAGGTAATGTCTAAAATTGAGACAGATGAAGCCCAATATCTTTAAGACAATAAGAAAGCCAACTGTTGGCTTCTCAGGGGTAGAAACAGCCCTGGTCCCAAAAATGTTAGAGCTCATTGCTCAAGGTGACAACCTAGTAGCACCAGCTAGTGTTGAACCCACCCCTTCCACTTCATGACTACCCATATAGCCTCAAATAACCCTCACCTACCAAAGAAGATCCAAACGAACCCCTACACAGGTTATTCAACCTGTGCAGGCCCCCATATCACCACCCATACAGGAGGAGTGGACACTGGAGCTCCCACTTCTTATAAGGAGCAAACCTCTCCCATCTCACAAATGATCAGTCCTGAGGTTCCTTATGCTCAGGCTGATGAGCTCATCACCCCAGAAGCTTTAAGCCTTCACTTAGAGTCTCAACACTTTAGTGAACAACTTTTAGGAAAAATTTACCATCCCCAGCCTCTAGATCTAAAATAGCTAGTGCCCAACCTTGAACTTTATAATGATGAGGATATGGCACTCAGTGCATACCATGAATCTCTCTTCTCTTTCCCTCCTCAAAGAGAGATGAGTATTCTTAAGTCACCCATATCTAGCCCACATCATCCACCCCCCACTAAGGTGGATCGACTAAACCTGTTCAGGAGATCCATATGGAAGAGGCTCTCACTTCTGAAAGTGATTACATTATTAAGATCTCAACCATGGCAACCTAGCCCATTGATACTTCAACTAAAGTTGTTAGTGAGCTAGGGAAAACCTGTAGCCAAGAACAATAAGCTGGTGATAAGGATGAAGACTTAGGTCCAATTCCCTCATCCCCTAGTAATTCTTCTACTGAAGATGAGGGGAATCTCAGATTAAAGGTTTAGAAACTGACAAAACATGCACCTATTTAGTCTCCAAGGTCAGTCACTTAGAATCTCAAGTGAGTACCTTGCAAAGGAGGGTCAATGATCAGTAACTTGAGATTTTTTTATCTCAAGGAACAACTAGCTAGGAGACCCTTTAGGAGGACTTAACAAGGAATATAAGAGTATGAGGATATAATAGACTTAATCTCCATTTCACCTATGCAAGTGGGTGATGCAACCAGAAAGGGGAGGAATTTGCCCAAATCACAGAACATAGGAGTCCTTATCAGAGTATGGACATTAAGGAATCACCAACCTCATTTGTAATAGTCCACACTCAGCAACCTCCTCAAGTTGACATTAATGTGGTCTCTTTCTTATAAAGTCTGTTTGAGGAGGGAATACCAAGGGCAATGTCAACCCCACCATATGTAGCTGTAAATGAAATTCAAGTGTGGAGGTATGATGCTGATAGAAGAGCCCTAATACTTCATAGATTTCAAGGACAGCAAGAAGTCTTGAATGCTCAAACTTTTAACTTATGTGACAGTCATTCTCTGGTCAATATGCCACTAGCCAACCTAACTCAATATAGGCAATCTGACATATTGGCAGAGAGAATTGAAGACATGATTGTTGAAGAACTCAGCCAAAGAACAAGACAACCGCAAATAGGTAATGTCATTGGTCAACTGGATGTTGAGGTGGAAACCAATATTAGGTTCGAAGGGGAAACCTTGACTGAAGACCTGGTGATAGAGCCTGTGAGCATTGTCACAGAAATAACTACTTGAACATCCTTTACCCTTAGTGATGCATCAATTATTGAAGGTGCTTCACAACCTCTCTCTGGCAAGAGCTTGACTACTGAGCCAAGTAATGAAGGAAAAAGCTCTCTCCACCCTGAGCCACCAAGTCCTGCGAGTGATAAAGGGATGAGGAAAATGATCTCTGAGGAGATTGAGGAGGAGAAAGAGAGAGGAAGAGGAAGCTAAGGGGAAAGAGTTCAACTGGTTCCTCTGGCTTTATAGGAGCTGCAATCATGACAACCGTAACTCTTCATACAAGGGAACTTGAGATTAATATAAAACATTCTTGAAAACCATATATATATTGTTCTTAAGTTCGGTCTCATTGTTACTTCTGTTCTTTGCATCTTGTTCTGAAACCCGGTTCCCTATTTGAATTGTTAAGTGTTCTTACACTCTTCTCATTGTGAGACTGATTGTATTGATCATCCCCTAACCGGTCCTACAATATTGGACCAAGCATCCTTCTGGAGAATCCATATAGCTTATAGAAGCTCTTCATCCTCTACCTATCAATAGACTTCTTTTCACTCTTTTGGATGATGGCTTTTAACTTCGTAGCTTCTTTCCTCATCTTTCTCTTAGTAGTCTTTTATTCATTGATGAACTGTTGTTCCAGATGCTTAAGATATTTAAATTCAATATATTCATATAAGAAGGGAAGAAGTGCAGATGCTTGATAGAGGCATGTGGCTCTCAGATAGTTGATCATGTTTTGTCTGTCACCCTCCTTATCTACCTGAGGTTATTCAGTGGCCATAACCTCTTTCTCAGGACTTTCATGAACTCGATAGAGAGTAGGAGCATGTTTGTAAAGCCTCTTTTGCCTTCATTATTCTTTATTTTTGAGGAGTAACTCTACATCCTCTGCCTCCTTCCTCTCCTTTATCAGCTCTAAGTCTACCAGTTCATTTAGCTCTTCTAAGGGAAGAGAGTTGAGTTCATCAATGTTGTAGCTCCTGATTCCCAAATAGTACAATCTGGCAGCCATCAACTTATCATCTTGAGTGTTTGGCTGGGGGTTGTCCTGATTGCAGCTTCCATGAGGCCTGAGGAACCTGTTGAACTCTCTCCCTTTACCTTCTTCTTCCTCTCTATTTTCTCCTCCTTAATCTTCTCAGGAGTAATTTTCCTCTTTCCTTTGTCAGTCACAGTCATTGGTGACTCAGGGTGGAGAGAGCTTTGGCCTTCATAACCTGATTCAACAGTCAGGCTCTAGCCAGAAAGAGGTTATGAAGCACCTTCACCAATTGATGCCTCACTGAGGGTACAAGAAGTTGAAGTGGCGGTTTTTGTGACAATGCTCACAGGTTCAGTCACTGGGCCTTCAGTCAAGGTTTCCCCTTTGAAGCTAATCTTCGGTTCTACCACAATATCCAGTTGACCAATGACATTACCTGTTTGCAAATGTCTTCTTCTTTGTCTGAGTTCTTCAATAATCCTATCTTGAATTCTCTCAACCAATATGTCAGCTTGCCTATGTTGAGTTGGGTTGACCAGTGGCATATTGTCTAGAGAAAGAAAGTCATAGAAGTTCATTGTCTGAAAGTTGAAGACCTCTTGTTGTCCTTGAAATATATGCAGTACTAGGGCTCTTCAATCAGCATCATACCTCCACCGATGTATTTCATTTGTAGCTCCATAGGGTGGGGATGACATTGCCCTTGGCATACCCTCCTTAAATAGACTTTGTATTAGATAGTCTACATCAGTGTGAACTTGAGGAGGTTGCTGAGTATGGACAATTGCAAGTAAGGGTGGTGAATCCTCAATGTCCATACTCTGAGAAGGACTCCCAGGTTCTGTGATTATGATAACTTCCTCCCCCTTTTTGGTAGCAACATTGTTTTGCTGAGGAGTCCTGGGAGCACTATATTATCTTATAATACCTTTTTCATCATAAAATGTGTCAAGGATTTGGTTCTTGAATTCAGTTCCTTGATCACATCTTATGATCTTGATGTTGTGATCACTTTGATTCTTAATTTTTAGAATGACGTTCTTCTAGATCTTAGGAGTCTCATCCTTAGTTCTAAGGAAGAAAAACCAAGTGAATCTTGTGAAATCATCTATGATCACTAAACAGTATGAGGTCCTTCTTAGACTCATTACACTGGCGGGGCCAAAGAGATCCATGTGTGATAGTGTATGGGAGTAGTGATAGAATTCTTTTCATTTGGCCTGTGAGACACTAAGTGTTGTTTCCCTTTCAGGCATGCAACACAGATATCATCATGTCACACCCCAACCGATGGCGGAAACATCGGGGCGCGAGAAGTGATAGATTGTTCAAAGACATCATAGAACTAAAGTGACAATAAATTAAGATTAAATTTCATTTCCATTAATAAACGTAACATTACAATGTTTCAAATAAACATACAATAATTTGGAGAAATACAAGTCTAAAACAAACATAACAAAATGATAGATTTGGTGTGTTTCTAAGTCCACCTAATTAAATTTCTTGATAAAGCTTCAAGCATTTCCTGCAACATGTATAAAATATTGGTCAACATATGAATATGTTGG
>BJCO01742784.1:0-10242 GCA_018326465.1 Flaveria floridana
TCCAGTTTCTAAATATCTCGTGACCTTCTTTATTGAACTCAACAAATTGATGGGCTATCATTCTTTTATTCTTTGGTCAATATTGACTTTTTTTTCTCTTCCACTTCATTTATTTGTTGTGTCTTTTTCTTCATAAACTCGTGATTTTAAACAAATATATCTTTTGAGTTCATGATCTCTTGAAACCTACAAAATATGAATATAAACCAAATATGAGTAAAATTATCTAAAACTACTCAAAAGTTAACCAAAAGCTTAGGAAATATTTGTATTTAATATGTATAGTTTAGACCATATCAGCTGTCAATGAGAAGAGGAAATCCAGCAGCCAAGAACCCCAAGCTGGTGATGACAGTGAGGATTTAGGTCCAATTCTCTCACCCCCCATGATTCTTCTGATGAAGATGAGGGGAATCTGAGACTAAAGGTGCAAAAACTGTCAAACATATGCACTTACTTAGTCTCAAAGGTTAGTCATCTTGAATTTCAAGTGACTACCTTACACAATAAGGTCAATGATCAGCAACTTGAGATATCTTATCTTAAGGAAAAACTAGCTGAGAGACCTTTAAGAAGAGCTCAACCATGAACACAAGAACCTGAGGATGTGGTTGACCTAACTCCTAGCTCACCAATACAAGAGGGTGATGCTACCAAAAAGGGGGAGAAAGTCACTACAATCACAGAATCTGGGAGTCCTTCAAGGAGTATGGACATTGAGGACTCACAGTCCTCTATTGTAATTGTTCTTACTCAGCAACCTCCTCAAGTTCACATTGATGTGAACATCCTAGACTACTTGTTTCAAAGTCTTTTTAGGGAGGGTGTATCAAGGCAAGAAGCTGAAGAAGATAGACCAAGGCAATCAGGTAATGTCATTGGTCAACTGGAAGTTGAGGCAGACCCTGAGATTAGCTTCAAAGGGAAAACCTTGACTGAAGGCCTAGTGACAAGGGAAACACCTACTGGTGAAGGTGTATCACAGTCTCTCTCTGGCCAGAGCTTAGATGCTACACCAAGCAATGAAGGCTAAAGCTCTCTCCATCCTGTGTCACAAAGGTCTGTGGGTGACAAGGGAAAAAGGGTTCTAACCCCTGAGGGGATTGAGGAGGAGGAAAAAGAGAGAAAGAGGAAGCTAAGGGGAGCAATTTCCACTGGATCTTCAAGCTTCATGCAAGCTGCAATCAGGGCTGCCCACAGACCAAACACTTAACGTGATGAGTTGAGGGCAGTCACGATTACTTACTTAAAAACCAGGAACTATGACATAGATGAGATTATATCTCACCCCATAGAGGAATTAAATGATCTGGCTGACATGGAAATGTCAAGAGAAAGGAAGGAAGCTGAAGATGCAAGAATTCTTCTTGAGATCAAAGAGAAGAAAAGACAACAAAGGTTATACAAGCATGTTCCTACTCTCTCGCCAGTTCAAGAAAGTCCTGTGCAAGAGGTTGTGGCTGCTACACAAGAACCTCAGGTAGATAGACAAAGAATGATAGACTACCTTAGTGTCACAGGCTTCTACCAGGCAGAAGCACTTCTTTCCTTGCCCTTTGAGTACATTGAGTTTGAGTATCTCAAACAACTTGAACTTTAAGTACTCAAAGAGCAGAAGTTAACAAAGAAGAAAATAAGAGAAGAAGTTACTAAGTCAAGAGCTCTCATTCAGAAGAACTTGAAAAAATCTAATGATAGACAAAGAATGATGAGCTTCTTGAAGCTGTATGGATTCTCCGGAAGGAGGCTTGGCTCTATGTCTCTATCCACCATGGATGAGCATATCAGGGTGATCAAGCAGAAGATCAACAGTGGAGAGCTTGCTGACTTGCACACTCCTCCAAGTCAAGCTCTACCTCAAGTAGAGGTTAAGTTTGAACAACAAGAGACAACTCAAACTGAACCTCCAGCTTCATCTTCTGATCCACAACAGGGTCAAAGGCCAACCTCTTCAACCATTGACCAACAGCAAAGTCAAAGGCCAGCCTTATCATCTGACCCACAATAGGGTAAAACTCCCTCTTCTTCTGAACCTATGAGGGAGGAACACCCGACTGAGGAAGACACACCTGATCTACAAGGTGCTGCAGGCCAGTCTTCTCAGTTAAAGATTGCAAAGAGGAAGAAGAGGATGGCTTCTAAGTCTGATGCAAAGAAGAAGAAGAAGTCAAAATCAACCTCCTCTGATCCTCAGGATGAATCAGAACATCCTAAGAAAGTGCAAGAAGAGGAAGCCCAATCAACTCCAATTAAACAGCTCCTCTTGCATCAGGAAGACCCATCTTATCCTGGACTTACTCAACTAATCCAGAGAGATGGCATGTAGTCAGAGATCAAGGTGAAGTAAACGTGTACTCTTGGGAAGACCTTTTTAATTTACTTGTGCATGATCATTTCGACATGAGAAGATACTTCACAAGTCTGAGTGATCCTGATCCTCTAATAAAGAAAGGAATGGTCATGATCATGTTAAGAACTGTGAACTGCTGAATATCTTCAAGTGTTTTGGTAGCATCAGCCTAGGGGGGGTTTGTAAGGATTCATAGAAGTCTGATGCAGCCAAAACACTCTTGTAACTATCTACTGATCATAACAACCGATGAAGACAAAGTCTGAAGACACCAGTTGAAGACATCAGCTGAAGACATTAACTGAAGACAACAGCTAAAAGTAACAGATGAAGACAACAGCTGAAGACATCAGCTGAAGACAACAGCTGAAGGTAACAGCTGAAGACAACAGCTGAATACATCAGCTGAAGACAACAGCTGAAGGTAACATCTGAAGACAACAGCTGAAGACATCAGCTGTAGACAGCAGCTGAAGGTAACAGCTAAAGACAACAGCTGAAGATATCAACTGAGGACAAAGTCTGAAGACAAAGCCTCAAGACAGTTTTCAGTAGTTGTCACAACAACTGAAGAAGTACTCTTCAGTAGTTGTGATAATCTTCTTTTAGTAGTTGTCACAACAGCTGAAGAAGTATTCTTCAGTAGTTGTGACAGTCTTCTATCAGTAGATCTATGAAATGATCGTCTTCCGGAATGCTGCACATAACATGTAAGTAGAACTGCTGAGGAAGTTTTACACCACTTCAGAAATATTCTATGTGTAAAATCTTCCAAAGTCAAGACCAACATCTTTAGAAGCCAGAAATGAAGTCTTTCTTAGCTTCAAGACAAAGTCTTCGGAAGCCAAGAAACCAAGACAGATTCTTCCGAAGACTTTTATCATACATGATTTTATCTGATGCACTTCTTCTGAAAAAGCTAAACCACTTTGTCGCTGCCTATTCTGGTTGGTCACCAACTTGCATGAGTTGGTGAAAAGGTCCATGCTTTAGGAAGTGTAAATGCTGCATGTAATGTTTATCATAACCGGTTCCCCGTTTGATCTGTTAAGTGTTCTAAATACACTCTCCTCATTGTGTTGTTGTGTTGTAAGTGCTAACCCTTCACCCGGTCCTGCAATGAGGTTTTTGATGCATTTTTTATAAAAAGTGTAAATGCTGAATGTAATGTTTATCATTTATACTCTAGCATCATTAAGCTTACAGTGCAAGATCTAAAAGAGTTGAAGAAACTACCACTTATCAATCCGTCTAGATCTAAAAGAGGTGATATGTTTGTTGAACTTTTTAGAAGATGTATATCAAGAGAAAATAATTTCCTTCAAACTAGATGTGTTCAAGAAGATAAGGAATACTTTGCTTTGTTGAAGAAGAACAAAAAATATAGGGTTTATAATCTGAGGAAGAACATTTCTTGGTTGAATTTGGCGACCAATATTTTGAAAAAGTCACAACACCGGGATTAAAGGTGATTGATGGTACCCAAAAGTCCAAACCAATACTTAGATGGTTTTATAACACGGAGACATTTGAGCTTAAGTTGGTCTGAAATCTCGAACAATGGGATGCGGACATGATCACACTCTTGGGTGCATTTGAGCTCAAATTGCTACATCTGAGTTATATTTCATTTCACTTGGTACAAAAGTTTGAAAAAGTGTCTCCTGAAGTTGCTGAGCAAAACTAGAAGTATTTTCTTTCCATCATTAATGTGATGAATGCAGCTATGGAAAGAATTTCTCTGAGAAAAGCAGTTGCTTATGCAAACATCATGCAGAAGGACATAAAAGATATAGAGTTCATGCGCATTTCAAGAAAAGGTGTATTGGAGGTATACTCGAAGGATAGTTCAAAACCCATCGAGTTATATGCCAATATTGATATTACTGGACTATCAAAATATACCTTGAAAATGATGAGTCAGATGGAGATTAAAACAAATGAATCAAGACCAGAACATGGCATTCTTGCTAGCAAGTTCAAGTCTGCAATAGCTAATGCCTTAAAGGAAAAAGAATTATTCAAGAAGAAGCCTATGTTTAAAGTTAAAGAAGAACTAGAAGACTAAATTGAAGATTGAAGATGGATGCATAGAAAGAAAGAAGATTGCATAGAAAGAAAGAAGATTGCTGATAAAGAGAAGATAGAAGAATGAAGCTGAGAAGACTGGAGAAGATAGATGATTAGAGTTGAAGATCAAGTGAAGATCAGAAAATGAAGACAAGAGAAGAACAAGCCAACAAGACTGAAGATTTTGAAGACAGAAGACAATGTAAATTTTAGTGGGGAGTATTGTTAGTACTTCTTTAAACATTAACATTTTGTCTTTATGTGTCTTTTTTATGTTTTTGTCATAGTATAGGGTCTAGTCCGGTAGTTAGTTAGTTCCTTTGTTTATTGATAGTATATATAGCTTAGACTTGTGTAGGTTAAAAAGACATGTATGAATTTGCTACTTGCACATTGTAATTGTCTTTGCTACTATCAATAAACTCTATGAATTTTGTTGATATTGTGCTTTGATTTGATTACTTTGTTTGTATTTCATTGAATTGTTCACTAATATCATCACAGGTCTATACATTTGATGGTCCATAAGTATGATCTATTCGTGTGTCTGGTCCATAAGTATTGTCCATTAGCATGAATAACCCACCTGACTAAGTTGAACACATTTCTGAATCATTATTGTCTCAGAACTATGTACAATAACCTCAAACCTATATATAATGTTCATTCATATGTGTAATACTAAATACAATAAGAATATGATATAATCACAAACAAATAAACATCAAAACACATATCACATTTCATTAAGCACTTGTATTACATATGTGTAAGGAATGAAAGACATTTACATTTAAGTACATAAACTAGGAACAACATGTATCAACGAATGTTGTTGAGTAGTTATGTTTTTATAATGTCGTGTCCTTTGGTGTAACTAACGGCTGTGATCCTGGTATGTCACGCGCCAAACGATATTACCCCATTTATGGAAATTGAGGGTGTGATAAGATGAAAGTTCAAAATGCGTTTGGGTTTCTAGTTTGAAAATGGGTTGCATGTTACAGTCCTCCCTTAATTTATGAAATTTTGTTCCGAAATTTAATCACGAGGAGGCTGATTTAAAAAAAAATAATTGGATTTCATTTCATTTCCTAAGTGAATCTTGGGCACGCTAAGGCTCTCAATATGCTTTGACTATCTGTATTTGACTACGCTTAAGTTTTCAAAATTCATAATTTTATGGATTTCTTGATAAGGTGCATAGAATCATCAATTTGATTTCATTGAGTGGGATGTGGATATTTTCATCAGCAAGGCATTTCTCAAGATTTGTCTTTTAAAGTTAGCTAATGAGCTTTTGTATTTCAGAAGGTGAAAGATTCTAGGGAGATTTTGTCATAAGTGAAGCACCAAGCACAAGATCAATATGAGACTCGACTTAACGAACATGTGAAAGATGTTTGAGAGACTTTTAGACATAATAGAAATCCAGATGAGCTTCTCAATTTAGACAACTTCAGCATGATTCTTAGATAACCAATTCATGCTTACTATGACATGGAGGTTTTTCAAGTGTATTAGTATAAGATTGATAGGTAAATCATGTTTGTTAAAATTAATGAAAAAGTTTAGAATAATGGAATCAATTGTAATAGGTTTTCTAGAATAAGAGTGGTTTTGACAAGATGGCATTCAAATGATTATTAAGAAACCTTATGACAATTGGATAATGAGTTTTAAAATTTCAGAAAACAAAATAAATGATAAGATGATTCAAAATAACAATGAGTTGTTTCGAGTGTAAACTTTTGGTTCGCAAACCAAAGCGAATTTGTTGAGTTATCAAAGTATTAGGTCAACTACAACCTTAATGAAGGCATCCGTACCTATAAGCGAGTACTCACCTCAAGGGTTCCTAGGTTACGTAAACGGATCCATTGATTGATTTGAATTTATATGAATATCTTGCTTAGACAGAACACCTCGAGAAACAGACATCCATACTTCCAGCATTGCATGTTTTTAGTTATAGGACACAGACTTTGATGGGATTTAAATACCATGAATAAAAATTCAAAATTCAAATTTTGAAAACCATTTGGTTTAGGCACATAATGTACTAAAATATGATTTAAGAATCGTGTGTGCATTGATTGAAATCAAGGTATAAGGATAATCACATAAGGCTCAAAAGCACGCTCAAGCATACGATGCACATAAAATCATATCTAAGCATATAAATAACATAAGACGACTCATGTGTTAAGTAGTTAGTTATAGTCTTGGTCATTACATTTTTAATAACCTAATTCTCTATAACCATGGCTGTGATACCAATCTGTCATACCCCGACCGATGGCGGAACCATCAGGGTGGACGAATGTAAATTGATTGTTCATAGTACATGGAATTGAATATATTGAAATAACAATAAATGCCATTTTCATTGAATAATGCCAATAAAATAGTTTATTACAATGTAATAAAGATCCAAATAACATAGTAAAATTTTGTTTATTTTATATTAAGTCCATTCCTATGTAAGCATGAAGAAGTCTACTTAACAACATTTCCTGAAATAATGTGAAAAAGTAACGAGTCAGTTAACAAATTATCCGGTTAGTAAACACAGGTTTGAATACATTTACAGATTGATTAAATGATTGAAAACAATTCAATTTACACGACAATGTCAAGACTTATAATGCAATAGTGTAACATAAAATACAAATCAAAATAATCAAGCCTAATGATTGAATTGACTCAGTCCGCCGATGAAGCCTTATAGAATGTATGATTTCGGTTTCAATCACCACGCGAATAGTGGGGTAGGTTTGTCAAACCAATAAATCTATCATTGTTACTGTGGTTGCATATGTTAATAATTTTGTTATCATCCAGCTTATTGAACTATGAACAAATAATTGCAAATAATAACATAACATGTTTTGAATTGAATTTTGAATGAAATACCAATGAATATCAATGATTAAATATTGAATCACATGATTTCTCCAAATATAAAAACACATGAAAATAGACAATGAGTACTCACTTGATTATAAGATATGATTTGAATAAGAATAATGCTAGATTAAATTTAGGATTTGGGGTTTAGCAAATAGTTAATAATAAAATAGCATACTTGATTTTATTATATAACTTGGTTAGATAAAATGAGGAAAAATGATTGACTAATAACATTTGAAAATAGTTATCAATAAAGTAAAATAATTTCTTTTGAATAATATAACTAAAATTTTAATTTATATTGATCTATTAAATAGATTTTAAATATTAAAGCATAACAAAGAAATAATCAAATTACTAATTAATTGTTTAAAACCTAGTCAAAATAACTAATGGAATAACTATATATTTAAAAGATTTACATTGATAATAGATTTTGATTTAGAATAATTTGAAATAATATTATTTTTTTATTTTAATTATTTTTTATAAATTTTTAAAAAAGTTATAATAATTTTAAAACATTCATAGCCTTTAAATTATAGAGTAGAAATATAATAATAATTTCTGAATTATTATTATTTTTTAAAAGTATAATAATATTTTTTTGAATTTTAAAAATGATTAAAATTAAGATTAAAAAAATTAACATGTGGTGACCAGGTTCGAATCCGCGTCCCTTGTATAGTGTACAAAGGTTTAAACTTGTTGGCTAAGGCCCATATTTTGTTTGATTTCGATTTATCAAATATAAGAATAAGTATTACATAGTTTCCTCAAATCGTATGAACCCTAGATTAAATTTTTTTTGATTGAACATGAATTCGATCATGATTATTGTAATAAACATGGGGCTTTTGTTTGTAACATGAAAACATGTATGTGTGTCTGTTTGATTCCCAAATTAAAGATTGAACTAATGAACACAAGAGGAAGATAGTCACAATAGAAGTTGATATCGATTCGAGAGATGTTAATGATGATAATCCAATTAAATTCATATAAAGAATCCTTATATCGTGAAGAAAAGCCCATAACCAATTTCGATTGAAGTTGTTCCAAATGTGAAAGGTTGACTAGTTGCAGGTCGATGAAGAAGATGATGATCATAATCGATGAATGTGTGTGTTTAGATTGGAGTTGATTTTATAGAAAGTTCAAAGGGATTGATTCTAATATTTTTTTCCTTGATATATGTTGATAACTGAAACTGTTTCGATTGAAGAAATGAATTGTAATGATTCGGGTGTTTCAAATTGGGTTTGAATATATGTTATCTGACTGAATTGATAAAAAGATTATGATTGAAATGATCATAGGATTCTTGCGAGTCAATGATTTTGATGAATTGGTTTACTGGAAAAAGTTTAACAACTTCGATTTCGAAAAAAATTGTTTGGTTTCGATTGAACAACTTTAACAAAGGATGACTCAAACATAAACATATAACATGTTCGAAACTGGTTGGAAATCTTCCACAATGTAAACCAACTCTTCCATCATCTTCAATTCAATTTGATAAGGATATTTGAATATGGCGGTTTAATTGGGTTTAACTGGTAAAATATCTGGCTTTTTGGCCTCGCGGGAGGCTAGTTGGACTTGTGGCTAGAGGTGAGGAAATCGACGGAGGGGAGAAGGTATTTTGAAACCTATTTACACTTTTGGTCCCTATATTGTGAGGTGTTAACATTTTGTGTATAAAGCTTTATGATTATGTTGTAGAAACAGCAATTTCAACCCAAACTTTATAAAATCAAATTTTAATATTTAAATATATTAGTTATTTATAAAACTTATAAGTGTATAAACCTTTGTAAAAATTTAAAATTTAGTTATTTATTCTAACATTAAAATCTTACAAAAACTTTATAATTTTATTTAAAAGGATTATAATTTATAAAATTATTAATAATTTGTTAAATAGTTTAATAAATGAAAATTAAATAATACATTTTATCGGTTTTGATTAAATTACACATTTATTGCGTTTGATTCATCAAACTTATAAACCAAAATTTCCATCGATGAAGGTTCAAAATTGGTTCAGGTTTGGTTTTCTAGTTTGAAAATTGGTCAAATGTTACACACGTGAAACCGTGTAAAATAGCATCAATATCACACCATCGTTAACAACCACAATACTGAAGTTGCGTTGTGATAATTCTAAAAAGTTAGACCAAATTGTAAAACATAGTGTTGATACATGTGTACCTAGTTTAGGAGCTAAATGTAAAATGTCTTACGTATATGTAATTGAATGGGTATAATTGAAACGAAATGTGTTAACGTTTAATATTTCATTGTTTATTGTGTGATAACACATATTGAACTAAATATGGTTGAGAAACATGTTTAGACTTAATCGTGTGAAGTTCTCATGCGAATAGACCAATGCGAATGGACCATACGCATGAATACTTCATGCTAATGGATCAGTCGCACGACTTAACCAGGAGACTGGATCAGTCGCATTATTGTGACATAAGATTGACTCAGTCGCACGATTGCACCTTTAGTCGTGCGGATGGATCAACCACATGCTTCAGCCGTACGACTGAACCATGCTAATGGTTCAGTCGTACGAATGGAAGACCCTAACCTATAAATACCACTTAATTCTCAGAAAAATAGGAAATTCGAATACCTACGCACATAATCATACCTTAGCCGTCCAGAGCCTCAAGAAAACCTGTTCCAAGTTCATAGATCACAGTTGTGTAGGATTCTATGTGCCCAAGACACTTAGAATATTGATGTGGTTAGTACGTTATGATCCAAGTCGGGTTATACCCAATAACAAGCTTAGCAAACATCAATTAATATTTAATTGATGATATGATCATGCAATTAAATATTTACACCAATTTAGAAAATGGGTTTTCTAAATAAGTTGCATGTGAGATGGA
>BJCO01742864.1:0-10078 GCA_018326465.1 Flaveria floridana
GAGTATTAAAGGTTGTACGGACGCATCAACTGCAACCCTTGGAAACTTTGTTGAAGATGTTGCCATTTTGTCCCACAGTGTGACACTGACATCCCTTTTGCTGCAGTGGTCAAAGTCAATGTATTAATGTTATGGTGAGGATGGTTTTTGCAAATAACGATAGTCATAAGCCATGTTTATTCAAAGAACAAGACAACTTTATTGAAGTTACTAACAAAAACCATGGCAAAGGAAACGTGTGGTACTAATATAAAGCAAAGCAACTTTATTCAACTATGTGATCACATCCATATATGTTTTTCAAAATTGATAATACATGATTATGTTGTACTGATATAACCACACAACAATTGCAAAATAATCTGAACAACATTAGAAAACATCATCAGTTGCAATTACTCTGAATAACAACAACAATTTCTTTACATCAATTAACATACAAACTATAGTAGAGCCACCTAAATTATCAGAACGTAAACCTTACTTGCAAGTGAATGAATAGCCAACTAAATGCACAAGAGAAAATGTAATTCAATATCAATCTGATAAAATTGAACCATAAAGATAGAACCAAAGTTTGACAGTCCCACTTGCAACCTTGAAGTTCAACCTGCAAATCTACAATTTCTCTTTGTAACAGAACTAACATCAGGCCTTAATCAATCCAAAAAACTTTTCAACCTCATCACTCTTACCTAAATGTCATAACATGGTTTGAGAATTCATAGGCTACAAAGTGTCTTTCTTTTACACTTAATTCTTCAAGCGAGCCAATCATAACAGTAATGAATCAATTATATCCTATCATTGAAACAAACATATTTGTAAACTAAAACAGAGAGTAAGAGACAATACAAATACAAAGTATGAAATTGAATATTAAAAGATATAGAGTTGAAGAGGAATAAGTGGGACAGTCGGTGATGCAACATGTGGAAAGGAGGTCACAGCTGGCATCATCATGTAAGAGCATGCAGGTCTTGCTTTAAACGTATAACAATCAACAATCCTAAAACAGTCAAATCAACACCTAAATAAGCAACACCAGTAGCAATTTTTCATCTTCTTCACAGATGAACCTCATGCAGAAGACACAAAGCCACATGGAATACCCCCAAATATATTCATCAGAGAACTCAGAAAACCCCAAATACGCATAAATAGATGCATGTCGGATAAGAAAACCCTAAAGCCCCAATTACCCCACCTATTGAACACCCACCACAGCTCCACCTATCCCTTCATGGATCAGAGACCGATTATATTAGGCTTTTCGCGGAGAAGACTATGGTTGCTAAGCGGTCGCTCTCTTCTGAGCAAAACTCAACGGAGGACACTAAACAGAAACAACACAGAGAATTTTGAAGAAAAAGAAAGGAGAAAAACAGCAAAAACCTGGACACAGGTGAAAAGCAGAGAGCAAAGAGGAGAAAGAAATCGATGGAGAAACATTATAACAGTAAAGAAGAACACGTCATCAGCCAAAGAAGATATAAGGCAAACACGTATACCGTAAGTGCCAAAAACACAGACCATTCAAAAGCTTAAACACACCCAACTCGAACCGGTGACAAAAAAAAACCCAAGACAACCAAATACCAGCTGAATCAAAGCACATATGGTTAAAAATATGAACAAAACCCTATTTAAAAGGAAAACCAACGTACAAAAGCAAAAAAAATTAAACGAACCAGCACCTGCCAGGCAGGTGCTAACACTATTCATTTCCCACCTTTATTAACATAAAGGTTAATTTCATAAAATAATTTACAATTCAATGCATAACATTTAACTTGAATAATATACATTTCGAAGAAACATTAGGAGTCAATTCCCCACATATCTACACACATTATTCCCAAAATTACTTGTTATTTCCCTATAAAGCCCAGAAGATTACATCCAATGACTTCAAAATTCTTACAACTAGTTTCCTAGAGTATATCTGATGGATTAAAAAACTTTTTAATAATACCTAATAAAGATTTTTAGCAAATTATAAAAAACTTTAACTTGTATTTTCTTCTGATTTCCCAATAGATCATTCTTCATCTACTGAAAAATCAGGCTCTGTTGGCTTCTGTAACGAGCTAACTGTTTTCGACCTCGAGAGCACGTGCCCAACCCTCCTCGTACTCGCACTATGACCACCGAGCCCTGGTTCCGCTCCAACCATTTGACCCATATGCACCGGTGGACTAACATCCGGCTCGTAAACAACACTAGCAAAACTCTCGCGAGCCCTGAGTTCACTAGCACTCTTCCTTCTTTTATACCTCCTCCATGCTGCTTGCACGAAACAAGCCGCCCATGTGCGCCACTGGTGACTGTAAAACCGAAATTTATGTCTCAGTTGTTTACTATGCAGTCTTCGATACTGAGACGCCACAAACTTCAAATCTTCTGCTATGAGAGCAAAAGCTTCAACTTCAGATATTGCTTTCACTGTGCGAGTAGATGACGGGATCACGACAATTGGACGTGGATCCAGGGCCCACGTCAGCAGCTCCTCCCCGCAAAAGTCACCAGGACCGATCCGGCACGAGTTGAAAAACCCCGTCCGGCCTCCGTTTGTGGTGTATGAATCAAGGTTCCCTCGGATTATAAATAACATCTCGTTCACCGGATCACCCTCACGGACCAAACACGTGCCTTGTGTACACAAGGACGGTTTAAGCCGCTCACATATCGCATCGAGCATCTTTTCGTCCATTTGATCGAACAGCGGAACCTAGATCATCAAAACATCATACTGTGATTCATAACTTTGAATAACTTCTAGATTTCTTATGTTCATTTGCGACATAGAACTTACTCGTCGAACTAGATCATAGCAAAGGTGTCGTTTAATATCTCGTCGCAGGTCTAAAGGAAGATCTTTGAGAAGAGATTCTTCATCAACCCCTCGAGTAGCGACCCATTTGTACTGATCGTATCTCCGAACAGCCTGCCGGAGCTCCGGTGGCAGCTGTCGGTGACGCATCCATTGTTCAGTGTCAGTTCTCCGGATCCTCCATTCTTCTAATCTAACAGTTGTTGATTGAAGATAAGTCTGTTCAAATTTTACACCAGTAGCTCATCAGTTATCAGTTATCCCAAAACAGAATCTGTATCTTTCATTCTAGTGACTAGTGCTACATATACCTGCATATTCCCGATCAATAACGCGAAGAGAACTAGCCCGACAGTAGCTATTATGATCGCGAACACTATTTCTCCAACGTAAGTACTCGTTGCCAGATTTTGTCCTAAGGAACTGCATGTTGATTCAATAACTCTATCACAACTAATGAAAAACAATGCAACTGATATAGTTTTGTAAAAATATTAACCTGAGGTTCTTCAACCCAAACCAAAGACAGTAGAAGTACTTGTTAAAGAACGACGCAGACGTAACTTCTGATGTCACAGCTTCACCGTAGATGCCAAACCGGTAAAACTCACTAGTCGGAAAACACTTCTCCGAGACATTACTTGTTTGGAACCAAGTTTGTCTGTTGGAGTCATTAAATCTTTCACAGTCAAAGAATTCATCCTTACAACTTCTATCCTCAATAAGGCATACACTTCTCCAGCAGGCTTCTTGTCTTTCTATGGATAGAACATACCAACAAGCTCCTACAACCTGCATCAACAACAATGTTCGAACATGAATTTCTGTTATGAATTATGTTTTATTAAGGTTGTTTGGATGATTATGGGCTTACATGGCTTGCTAACATGTATAGCATCAGATTATACGCGGCTCCAGCCCATGCTGTTTCAGTTACAACACCTGTAGCCTCAACTATTTGTGATGTTAGAGGGAATATGAGATAGAGTCTTGGAAGGTATTGAAAGATTATAATAAACCGAAGAACGTTCTTTGTGTTAGCCATGGTTGAACCGCTTAAGCTTGGTATAATCAGCCAGATTAGCAACTGCATTAACCACAAAATAACAACAGTTAGAAGGTGTGTTTATGTCATTACAAGTGTGAAAACATCATATATACCTGAGGAAGAGGTAGGGCGGCAAGGAGATCGATCCAAAGACCACCTCGGATGTACTTTCGTGCAATTTTGGAAGAGTCTATAACAAGTTCACCTCTTCCAAAAACACGGGAAGATGGTGCCACATACGCGGTATGAAACCTAATGTAAATCTGAATCAAGTAAAAGACATCTGCTATTGATCTCACAATGGTGAGACCGATCTCCAGGGTGAAGCTGATATGGATGCAAACATGGTTGGTTCTAACAGATGGCAAGTAAAAGAACAAAGGGTCTACAAACAAAGAAACCAAACAAGCAATTAAGAAAATGTTGTTCCATTTTCGAATCGTTAGCCCGCGAGGATCCAATATCTTCTTCTTCACTCGCTCATAGTCTTCAGAAAAAACTCGAGACAGAACTTTTGATCTTAACGAATGCTGGTTTACTTCGGTTCTTTGTTCGGGTACTTGTTTGCCATCAAGATTGTACTTGACTTTAAATAAGTTGTCTGTGTTCATAGATGGGAGTTTTGACATCCCAGCATCATCTTGAAATCTACAGAATTGAGAATTCAACAGAGGTAGCATTAACCATTAAGGTTCTGATAAACCAAAGTTGTATGTTTAATCACAAAACAATAGTATTAAAACCAAAACTGTCAAATGTCAACAAGAATTTGACCATGTCAAAACAGCTGTACATTAATCCAATTCAACAATTTAAGCATAAACTTGAAACAATAATCAATAATTAAACAACTCAAAACTGACAATTGAACAATTTGAAAGAAGTTAATACCTTACAGATCTTGAATTGGCATATAACATGGTGTAACAATCAAAAGATTGAATCTTTGAGATTGGTTTCAGCTGAAGAACTTCAATCTGTTATTGTAAGAACAAACAAGAAGAGGGTTTAGGGTTTTGAAGAAGATGATCAAGAAGGGGACATGAATCACCGGAAAATTGACCAGATGAATTGTTGCAGACCGCTAACGAAGAATACCCATTAATGGTTTTGCTTCAAAGACTATCAAGAATCATGTGAAGTAAGTGAATATAACAAAATTTTCAACTCATCAACAAGAATACGAAAATTAAAGTCGTTCCCTTCCTTATAAACCAGCAAGTCCAGGTCAAACATGTGACCAATTCTTTGAGAAAGAAACCCAAAATTTTTATATATTATTATTATTGTCAACATCTGAGATCAACTAAAGTTAAAACAGAGCCAATAGCTCGGTCAAAACCTAAAAATAATCGAAATATAGTGAAATTTGTGACAGAAAATGAGACAAACAGAGAAAGACGCGTGAAAATTGAAGCTTTTATTAATGAAAGTTGAAAGCTAAGGTGTAAGATCATCTGTTGTGTATTTGTGTGCCATTTTCCGTGAATTTGAAAGCTATAAATTGATTTTGTATGCACGAGACCCTTTTGATTGAATCTTGTGGCTGAAAGTGATTGAGTGTCGTGGTGTGAAGTTATGCGTTCATCGTCGTTTTTTTTTTGTTTTCTCATTGAGGCATTTTGTCGAACAGGTTGTGTGCAGCAGAACAGGGCACATTATGCCAATTGAAGTGTGTGTGAGTGAAATCATTCACATGGGTTTGTGGTGATGGCGGATTACCGATGGAGGACGCAACCCAACAAGTTGAAATTGAAAATAGGCAAATTGGTAGAAATTGAAAATTTAAGGCAAAATCACAACATAATTTACCAAAATTTACGTAGAATTGTATCCTCCAAAAACCACCGGTATCACGTCGCCTACCAATGATGGCTAAAACTGTAACGCTGTGTTTCCGAGTTTACTTAACGAAAAAAAAGAAAGGAAGTACTTTTTTTTCTTTTCCTTTCTCTTCTTTTCTTTTTTTTTTCTTTCTCTCCATTTCCTTCCATTTTGAAAAGATTGTTTTTAGCCTTCTTTTTACTTCTATTTCCTTTTTTTTCCCTCCTTAAATAAACTCGAGAATATGAATTTCTAATAATCCTTTCATTTCCTTCCATTAAAAAAAACTCTGAAACATAACTATTTCTTCTTTCCTTCCATTTCTTTTCTTTTCTCTCCTTAAATGAGACTCGGGAACACAGCGTAAGTTCATAGCCGTCAAGTGAGACTTTGATAGCAAGAAACCTATAGTTTACACATGACTGCTACGGTTTAACAGTGAAAAACAAAAAATACAGAAACATGTCTGTGCAGTTGGGGACTATACCCTAGGTGTTAAACGCCATCCTCTACACTTTGTGGCTCGTGTTAGCCTACCAAATCACAACGTATACCACAACCGTCTAGGAAACTATGGCCATTAAAAGCACTCTATTAATATGTTTTTGACGGTTACTATTTAACCGCCTTTTTTACTAAAATAAAATTGACCATAATTTTTAACCATGGTTTCTAGTTGGGGATGGTGAATGTGAATCAAATGTGCCAATTTTCTAGCTGTCAACGTCGCACGTGGCGTGATATAAGTGGCTTTGGAGTGGATCCGTTGCACTATTTAATATTTGGGTTGGTGCCTATAGCCCTGACGTCTTAGCCACCCATGGTATATGGTGTGATATATGTGGTTCATGGTGGATACATTTTGGAGTAGACAAAAAGTTCATGTTGGTTTGGACATAATCTTTAGTCAAAATGTATATTTTAGTAATTTCTTTAAAATTAAACTATGTGTTACATCAAGTACGAACATAAGAGTTTTAACTTAATATTGGTTTGATACATATATTTTTAATTAATGACACTCTTTAAAACATTTAAACAATCGATTTCACTTTAAGTGTTCGATACATATATGACACATTAAATCCGAAAGTGCTATGATGTGTTACGTCAATTAATAAGAAAACACATACATGAGAAGTTTAATCTTTCCCTCAAGGACATGCGTAGATTTCGCATTAATTTTTAGATCTTTTCACTAAAAAGCCTAGAAAAAAAACACAGTCACATAACGCTCGCTCGAGACTTGCACCTCTCACAGCAAAAATGTAGCCCAAAGCCCTACTTTTCCTCTTCTTCCTCTCCCACATAATCAATCTGAGGTTATCATTAGAGACAAATGCCTTCCACTTTCCCTACTTCCTCACTTCTTCACATTGGTGCCACGTCCCTCACAAACGACCTAAAACATCCCATGTTAAGAATGTGTTAAGTATTATCGTTTTTACTAGTGAAAATAATCATTTCCTCCCTCAATAACATTTTGTATGGTATCCTACTGTTTCGGGTCAATGAGAACAACATGATATAACATAATCAAAGATAATAATAGTGATAGTAATAATAAATTATAAAATTATTTTTAAATTAGCAAAAATGTTTCTATAAGTAAACCATAAAACTTTAAAAACAATAAAAAATTAATCAAAACCAAAAAAGATAACAAAGGCCGAAAATACATGCAACCGTCCTACATTTCGTGTTAAATCCAATGATTTTTCATCCTTCATGTGACATCACGTCATTTTCTATCAATTTTTGTAACATCTAAAATTTAAAGAAAAAGAAAATGTCTAAGTGTAATTGGCAAAATGAAAGATGGAGTTACATAAAATGTGGATGTTTCATAAAGAAACCACATATTATGAAAACTAAACAAAACCAATGAAACCGTTCATATAATTTGTAGATTTTTTTATCAGTAGCCTCTATATACGTCCATGTGTGTTTATAGATAGGGGTAGATTTAAAATTTATACCATAATAATTACATATACATCATACATATGTTACGCATATGTAACAATCTTTCATTCGACATATTATTACGTATACGTAGCGCTCTTTATTATCGTACATATGTTCAACATATATGTGTTAAATACTTAAATACCCTTTTAACATTTTAAAAAACAAAAAAAAATTATAAATTGTGTCACATGGTTTTTGTAATTTACTTTGTTTTCATAAAACTATTGACTTTCTAACGATTATTAGTTGATCAACACCTCTTACATCCTACACAAACACCTCACATTCACCTATAAATAATAATCATTCACAAATCGAAATAATAAGGCTAAAAGGGATAAAAATTGGAGTTAATGAAACAGTAAGTTGTTAGCGAATCTAGTAATCGAGGATGGTAAATACAACTATTATAAATTACAATGGTAAAATTTTTGTTAAAACGTTAAAAATTCTTATTTACAAGTAGTTGCAAAAAATAGCCATTAAAGGTTTTAGAAGAATTAATAATAAAAATAAAAGTGTTTACCCAACCCATCCCTCCACGGGCCTCTTGGTTGGAGATGATATTCAACAAAGCTTGTTCACGCTACTACACAACAAAACGATACATACAATATACGTACATTTTTCATAATATAGATTATATAGATCCTCTTATTTTACAATCTTTTTTATCAAATATGAAGGTTTGGGTTTGTGTGTGATGTTACAATAGAAATGGTTGTCTACTTGTCCATCATGTATTCATGTTGACATTTAGTATGGGCGACTTATGCACAAGTCACAAGTCAATAACGGGAATTCTAGAAGCACCGTAGGTAATTTGAAAAAAACCGATTTAAACCGTGACATATTGGCCAAACCGTGACATATTGAAGCCTAAAGGTCACGGTTTGGCCAAACCGTGACATATTAGGCTTCAGAAAATGTTTTGCACCTCGGGATTTGGTTAATTATTGGGAGTGAGTTTCTTGGTTTTGGGGGTGTATATGTCACGGTTTGGCTAAACCGTGACATATTGGGTATAATATTTAATTTTTTTAATTTTTTTTATAATATAAATATAAGATATTTTATTCAATTTGTAACTTTTAATATTTTTATAAATACAATATTTTAGTTTATTCTAGTTTGGTCAAACCGTGACATTTTGATCCGGTTTCTCCCCAAAGTGTCACGGTTTGATCAAACCGTGACCTTTTGATCCGGTTTCTCCCCAAAGTGTCACGGTTTTGTCGACCGGTATTTTTCTTTGTTGTTTTTTATTAAAGAAAATAAAAACGTAAAGTTAACAAACCACTGATCTTAAACCTTAAATTATTAAATCGGTAAAACCAGTTGGTTTACTAATCCATCGCAACATACTGATTTTGCCAAGATTTTCACCAAAAACATACAAACCAATTGATGAAACCTTTAAAAAAACAAAATGAAAAGCTCAGTTTTTAAGTTTAACTGACGAAAAATAAAAGTATTACCAAATTTTAATTAATTTATGTAAATATTAAGAATATAATATTTTATTTTATTCTAGTTCACAAAAAATATGAATTAATGTATTTTAGCTTTCAAGAAATAACTTTTAATGTATTTTAATTTTTAAGAAATATGAATTAATGTATTTTAGTTTTTAAAAAATAACTTTTAATGTATTTCAATTCTCAAGAAATACCATTTAATTTATTTCACTACTTAAAAAATATCTCAAAAATATCTCAAAAATATCTTAAACCGTGACCTTTTGGCAAAACCGTGACCTTTGGATTTAAAAAAAAATATCTCAAAATATCACGGTTTACCCAAACAACCGTGACCTTTTGATCCGGTTTCTCCCCAAAAACACATGCGGTGTCCCCAGCAGGACCCGTCAATAAAGCATTTACTCAATGTACGATGGAATAACTTGATATAATTTAAATTACTATTTATAGAAAAATATATTTAGAAATATATATTATTTAGTTATTTTTTTAAAATGATTTTTAAAACTTTATTATAGCTCATATATATCTTTACGTATTAAATCATACTATTTTGTCAATTATGGCAGATTGAAATCTAAATGCCATAATTGTTGATGAAAATGTAAGGGGCCTGCTAAAGAGACAACCTCTTGGATATATGGACGCCCTGCTTACGGGCCGTAAGGTGCTTCACGGGCCGTATGGTCTGTCGCAAGTAAAATCAGTCATTCAGAAACGTAATTCAAAAACGTAACGGCCCGTGAATATGATCACGGTCGTATTTATTCACGGCCCGTGAAACTCTTCACGGCCCGTATGGAATTCATCTTACGGGCCGTGAACTTACTTACGAGACCTAGTTTCACCTTTAATAATTTGACGAGATATATTATTCCTCGTTTTTCGTGTAATTTTGTATTTATTACGTTATTTGATATG
>BJCO01742867.1:0-11653 GCA_018326465.1 Flaveria floridana
CCTTCACGGGCCGTTACGTTTTTGAATGACTGATTTGATTGCCCGACAGTCATTACGGCCCGTGAAAGGCCTTACGGCCCGTAAGGAGGGCGTCCATATATCCTCCTGAGCGTCTCTTTAGTAGACCCCTTTGCTTAATCTTCACTGGAAAAACTAAGTAGATTTCTTTAGAGCTTTCTAGAACTTTAAAACAAAAACTCTTATATTTCTTTATTTTAATCTACTTTAGCAGCATGAATTAAAAGTTTAAAACTCACACATTTGATATTGAGCGGCAGAGATCTGTTCAAATTTAGGCGCAAAGATTAAAAAAAAACATTTTCACTTGAAAACATATTGCTCAAAATTCGAATTTTGTTACATTAGAACACTCACAAGAGAGGAAACAAGAAATAAAGATCAAGTGATCGTTCAATACTTGCAACCGAAGATGGGTACACCTCTAAATAGTGTATAACTTACATAACATATCGGTATCGGTTTGATACTAACCCTAGTAAAACATATTTGAGTGATATATTGTATTTAGTGGCGTATGATCAGTTCTGCTTAAGTGTAAATGTCTAATGGTTGTTAAACATTATTAACGGTCAATGAAGCCACAAAACATATATACATGGATTGTATGTGTGTATTATTTACGGCACGTTCTACATTTATAATAACTTAACAAATTAATAAAATTGTCATCAAACAAGAAACAACTTATAAAATATAACATTGGTGGGCATTTGAAAATTTTATAAACTTGTTGAGTACAAGACATAAAATGTGAAGTTGTGTGTACATATTTTGATTCTAAAAGAACAACACAAGAATCCTCTAATGATGGAGGATTCTAAGACCACCATGGAGCCTCACCGGTTCGGAAATCAGTCTCCACCCATGGAACAAACACAACTTTCCCGTCATCAATATCCGCATGAGCCAATGCCAATGACTGTTCACAAGATAAAACTTATCGCATCACGACTTGTACTTTATGCCTCAAGACATGTATATGTGATTAGGGTGTTCATTGTTCAATTTAAACGCGTGAAACTACTCAAACCGGTCATTAGTTTGGTTACGCAGTCTAGGTTTTGATTTTTTTTGTTTGGTCGGTTTAGGAGTTTTCAAATAGTGTTGAACAGTTGGAAAAAACTAAACTGACCCATATGATTTTTGGCTATGTAACATTATATTATGAATAGGTTTGTTTAAGAATGCAATACAGATGGTTGGTCTTTTAAGTTTTAACTTTGAACATTATTGATTCTTTATTTTAATCATATTCAATGCATTTTTTTTTTATTATAAAGGCGTAATAAGTGTTGGAAACCAAACTGTAACTAAACCATTTGTAATGATTTGGTTTGGTTTGGACCGGTTTAATGTTCAACGATTTGGTTTTGATTTACAATTGTTAAAAACCTAAGCCCTCTCAAAACTAAACCGTTAACACTTGACTTGTGGCGGAAAAAAAAAAAAAAAAAAAAAGGAAAGGGTTCTTACCAGAGGAGCAGGACCCCTAACAACTTTGCCTTGGTTATTGTATTGAGACCCATGGCATGGGCACATGAACTTGTTCTCTGCCTTGTTCCATGGCACCACACACCCCAAATGGGTGCACACCGCGTTGATCCCGTATGTGGCTAGGGTTCTGTCATTCTCGACAACTAGGTATGTCGGGTCTCCCTACAAATTTCATGATCAAAGTCATTTAAAAGCATCAACGACCCACCATATATTCAAAATATTATCGAACATTGTAAAGTAAAAGTACCTTTAGACCTTGAGAAAGGGTTCGATCACCCGGTCCATGAGTCTTTAGCCATTCCTTCGCTATGATATCGTTTCCAAGTGCATCCTTAGCCGGGGTACCACCGCCCGAACCTCCCGAACTGTTTTACACAATCACGTAACAACAGTAACAATAACTAAAATTAGTAAAAGATAAGTAATTTTAACAAATATGGGGCACAACATGATTTTAGAATACCATTTATGTGCATTGCATTTGCGCTACATATAATGTTTACAAGACAAAAATGCTTACAAACTTGTAGTTTCTAGTAAGAACATTCATTGTATCGTCAACTACTACAAACATGTTATGCAATATGCATCAAAACAAGAATGTGAGAACATATCAATTTACGTGACATGGATATAACTTATTCACGCTGTAGTTTTAACAGTCTTTTAACTAAACATCGAGTCAAACTATTAATAACAGTTTTTAATATTAATGATAACAAAAACCAGACCAAAATCTTGATTATTATAGCAGTTTTTAATACTGCTAGTATAAATTATTATCGACAAACTGGTAACAGTTTAAAATGAGAATAAAAGTTAAAAGATGATAAGAGATCAAACCCGGGTGGAACGAAGAAATAGGTGTACGGGAGCAGCATCCCGGTGGTCGGGAGACCAATGGCACCAAGCAGAAGCAAATTCATGAGCTTCCTCTTCTCCATATCGGGCACCCGATCCGCAGGGATGCTCGCCGCCTGACACGTCACCTTCATCCTCCTTTCCCGTCCCGCGGGAACGCTCTTGCCCGAGGGTTTCGCCACCAGCCCTTGGGCGGGGGAGAACAGCCCATTGTTGCCTGATCGCAACTGTAAGAATTACATGAATTGGAATGTGATCAATTGAGAAACAATGACTTATTAGTATATTTTTTTTGAACGGTGACTTTCTTATGAGTGATCCAATGTCACATCGCCTCTCTGGGCGACCCTAGCCAAGATCTGATCCAGACTATGTTGTCTGAACCGGGTCCACGCTGGATTGTCAGACTTGGTTAAGGCGTCCCCCCGGAAACCGTACTGCCTCCACAAGGGTTGCCCCTCTGGAGTAACAGCCGGATGAAAACCGGGGTCGAGCTCTGAGAATCGTCCTTCGCAACAGTGGCTTAAAGGCAAATTATCTTCATTGCTCTAAATGTCCCCAAACCGGTAACAAAGAGGTTCGAACCCCTGACCTCCACTTTGGGAGGGGGAGTTCTTACCAAAGGACATGACTTATTAGTATATGAACAAGTGAGTGGTGATTTAGGGATCATATATATATACATATATACCTGAGAAGAAGTTGCAGGAGAGAGAGTGAAGGAAGCCATTGAAGAAGAAGATGGGGATGAAGAGAGGTGATGTGAATGTGAATTTGAAGTGAGGGGATGATGGAGGCAAAGGGGTTGATTGTAGTAGATAATGTAATGGTGGATGGAGGAGGAGGAGTGTAGTAACTCAACCACATATTCATGTTCCAAATATCATCTATTTTTTTTTTCCTTGATTTTTATTGAAAAAACAACACACTCATGTTAGTTTAATGTTAACTCACACTTTAGATGTATATTTAACTCTTCATCAGCATTTATCATGAAACCAGATTTATCAACCACTTGCAAATGAACATTTTTACTATCAATTATAATATTGCTATTATATTGATGCTATGATAATTTATTATGGAATATACATGTGAAAGTTTCGTGGGTGAAACTTATTGGTTAGTCACATTAGATAATTACGTATTGTTGTTTTTTACAGGACTTAAAAATATTCTAAACGGTTTGGTTCATTATGTCTTCATAACTTTTTTGGTTAAAACATACATGAATGAATAAATTTGTTCATAAAATTAAAAAGGAAAAACAACATTCAACTTAAAACACAAAATTTGCATCCTGGTAAAGCCATAATCTTAAAGCATCTGCTAGTCAATGAATTCCCATGAAATTTAAACCAATTACATATTTACAAATCAACTTAGAAACTCTTAGTTCAAAAAATATTATATCCAGTAAATAGAATGCTTACATTCTAACAATCTGGCTTATATTTTGACTTTTAATAAAGAAGATAGAAATATTATGATAGTAGTTTATCAGCTATTTACCTATCAAGTTACTTAGCTTTACAATTTTTAGCTGTTCGGGTTAAGATAGTTCGGATCATAGTGTGATTCACATATGAATTACACAGTGCGTGTGCATTTCCATTAAGCTGAAATCACATGCGACTACATACAGAACCTAAATTTACTTATTTACAGCATTTGCAAACTACCCTACAAAAGGAAAGGACATCTTTCCAGGGATTCCACCTTCCAAACATGGTAGAATACTTCCTTTTATTTGAGGATATCCAAAAAACATCTTATCAAAAGAAGATACAATTTAGATCACCATTCACAATGGGATCATTGCCGGTGTAAATGGCAACGAGTTCTTATTTCTCCACTATGAATGGAGATGAGTTCTTAGACACTGCCTTCACAATGGCGATGACCCCATTGTCAACGATGATCAAATCGTCCCCCCTTATGATGATTTTTTTATTTATATACCCTCAAAAAGAAAATTTTTCATATATTACATTCAACTATCCATGAATATTGCGATCCATGAATATTGCAATCCATGAATCACAGATGGAAGTTGAGAATAGCAAAAACGGGATAGTGTAAGCTATTTGGAATTATAAACCGTTTAACCACCATTACAGAACAAACCATAAGTTGCCATGATCGAAAAGTTATAAACCAGCCCCAACCCAACACCCACCAGCCAGAAAAGGGTATAAAAACACCCTTTCTTCTTCCGTTTCCTCTATCGAATACAGACAGAACTCCCAGGTAAGCAAGAAAGATCCAGGACAAACAAAGAAGTCGAATAGTTTGACCGAAACCGTCTTTTCAATAAAAATGAATCAGCTTTGAATCCTCTCATAAAAGTAAAGGTAAGCCATGTCTTTTGGAGGGTCTTTAGAAACACCCACCTTGTCATCATTGAATATCACCCACCTTCCTTCTTTGTAGACGTGTGCAACATAGTGCCCGCACTGGGTTGAGGTGCCAATGTGGCTCACCAACCCGATCAGTCGATATTCTGCAATTACCAATATTAATACATTAATATTGTGGCATCCGATCTTCCCGCTAAAATTATGCAAGATGAAATAGTGAGAAACTAACTTCCATCACCGTCAGGTAATGTGGCATCCACGGTAGTTCCACTGCTTGGTGTAGCATCCATATCAGACGGTCCAGATGCAGCACTGGGATTAAAAATCCAATCTGTTGCTTTCTCAATGTCACCACCCTGTAGTAAACAAACAATCACACAAATCAAACATTTTTTACATAAAAAGTACAATAAAAAAGGAAAATAAAAGAAACAATCATTTTCCTTACCGAAGCCTTTAATGCTTTTCTTGCGACTTCTTCTTCAAATCCAAACGAAACCAGTGTAGCAACTTTTGATGGATCGACTTCATTGTTTTTCGCCTCTTTATGAATGGGAGCATCAATGTCTTGGTTAAAAAGTTGGAAAAAAATGGTGTTAGAATTCAAAACTGTTGTTCAATCTTAACACGCGTACACCAACTGTACTTTGTCAGAAATCAGAATATCAAACCTGGATCATCCATGTGAGAAAGTAACCAGTTCATTGCCTCTTCAACCCCAGCATTTGAGGTGTTAATTGCAGCTTTTTGACAATGAAGATGGTTAAATCCCATTGAAGCAAGTTGAGAAACAATATCTTCATTAGGCAAAACCTTTGCCGACTCTTCCTCGCTTCCAGGGGCTACATGGTACAATAAAGTGGTAGTGAGTGCTACAAATTATATGAATTAAACAAACATTGTATATTGTATGGTAGTATTCCACACCATCTTCAGGTAACAACTCTTCACCAGGCTGAAGACCTTTGCTCCGCATGAGACTAATGTCTATTATGTCATCAGCATCTACGTAGACGTCTACAATCAAACTAAAATGTCAACACAAGTTTATAAAAAAAACAAAAAACAAATCATATAGGGAAAAGGGGTGTGTGTACCAAGCTTCTTCGGCACCCAACCAGCTTCCATAACAAATTTGCGCATATGCAGCACCAAATAATCAGGGAATGTAGTCAGACCAGCAGTCCTATTGGGAGGCCAAAGAGCAAAGAGTAAATACTTAATAAAGCAAGACACACATAAAAAAAAACAGCCAGCAAAAACCACGAGTTTAAACAAGATGTGGCAAGCTGGGCAGGTATTGTTGATAGAAAACACTTTTTATCCAAGCTTTTTTAACTTCTAACAAAATGAAATGTATCAAATAGCACTACAAACAAAAACTATATTATCTGTTAAATAGTCTAAATTTGATTTGAAAAATAAGTTGGGAGGTTTTATGGATTAAAAGTGCACAGGTGATTCTCAAGACAATTTACCTGTTCCCTTTTTAGCAATTTTTTACTGGTTAAAGATAAGAAAAAACAACACAAATCACTTAATTCATCACTTGTGAACTTGCCACCTCTAGTCCAGATCTCAAAATAATTCACACGTAATGAAACTGAAAATGTAGCAGAAAACAGATAAGATACTTGATTGCAGTTGTCCGAGCTTTTAATGCAGTACTATAGAAGCCCTGCACCTCCTCTGGATGAGAAAAGCTATCTAAGCAAGCCCTTAACGGCACCCTGGGGCGTACAATTTCATCTGAAGAGCTGATACCAGTAAAATAATATTTCCATTAATCAACTAATTTAAGAAATGATTTATCCCATCAAGAAACAAACCTCTATATTAAAGTTATATCAGACATTCAGACTTACATTTCCTTCCCCTCTGCCTCTTTCTGTGCCTTTAATTTTTGAAACTCTTCTAGTTCCTCTGAAATATTAATGGCAAATAAAATAATATAAAAAACTGACTACCAGACAATGAGGTAAGAACTTCAAAGCTGAAAGAGATGAACTCACTTTTGTTAGTAGCCTTCTCTAGGGGAATATTTAAGGAAAGTATGTAGTCATTTCTTTTATTGTAAGCAACCTTCCCAGAAGGACACTGAAGGCGTTCTTCAATACCAAACTTGAAACTCCTTGCAGGATCCGCTTCAGGATAACCAGCATTATTTCGTTCAACTTGATCAATGAAATGTAGAAAAAATTCAAGTGCATCCTACATTTTAATTTAGTTTCAAATATCTACATAAATAAACGCTAATAGAGAATATGAAGCAAATAAAACACAATACATTGTAGAATATTTAAAGTACCTGCTGGCGCATGGTTGAAAACTCGGGATGACTGGCTGCAATAACTGCTTTAAACATTCGGGGACGAATGCCTTCTTGTTTCTAGAAAAAGTAGCAGAAAAGGTAATCTGTTAGTAGATACAAAATTGCAGAAGATGCAAAGCACCAGGACACATAATAAATGTATATAAATGTATACAACACCAAAAAAAATAACAAAGTTGAAATGATTTCACCATGAAATCAAATTTCATTGACAGATTAGAAAACACACGAGACAGCAAAAAGAGATTCATTCAATCACAAAACTTACAGCACTTGGAGACGAGTCCACAGTTTTTGCCACATCATCATTCTGAAGAGCACATTCATGATGGTCAAATTGCAATAAGAGACTAGAAATGCAACAAAGATAAGTTACAATCCTAAACATACCTGCACTGCTGGAACAGAATATTTACCAGAAAGAAGACCATAAGCAAGTTTGGTTCTGCCAAACAAATTTAAAAAAAAAAGTGTTATTAAGAATAAACCTCATAAATAATGTGTCAACAAAGAGTCCATGTATGTAGAAGTGAATACTCCTTTCTATTTCACTTGTATTTTTGAATATTTATTAGATTGTTACTAGTTAGCAGTCTACTTATGCAATAACTTACAATTGTGTATTCAGGTCTACAGTTGGATCAGCAGGAGCAATATCAAAAGCCGTTTTCAAACTTTGGTTCTTGTAGTATCTGGCAAAGGTGAAAAGGATGACATGAAACATGTAGAAACTGAATAATAATAATAAAGCTCATCAAAAAGCATTAGTATGCAGACCTTGAGCAAAAGGAACGAGTTGAGAAGATAACTTGCATAGTTGCAGCCAAATAACAACTGCAAGAGACAATGGAACCACGAGAAGTTGGTGCAAATGACTTTTATGATCTTAAAAAATATTTCATCAAAAATTACCTGTTACCAAGATTAGTAAGTCCTGTATACCCAGGCCCAAAAAGTGGTTCAACTTCCTGTCCGCTTTCTTGAATCCGGTTCCAATCAAAATTGGTATTCTGGTCAAGTTCCTTTTCAGCAGTTGTCATTTCTGTCTGAGTTTTATGAAGTCGTATATCAGTGCCGTTATTTGAATATCCAACAAATGTTAATGGATTATGAATATATACTACCACCGAAACCTTAACACTCAATTTCTAGTTTAAGTACTGTTTTTCTAGCAGGAAGAAAGAGAAAACTAAGATGGCAAGAAAATCGCATGCAAATACATCTTTTGTGTTATTGCTGCAACTTTTCAACATAAGCATACTTATAAATTGTAATAAATGCCACTTATTAGTTATTATTTGAAAATTTCAGAGATGTCTTCATAAGCAATGACTAAGCAATCCAACTCATTTCCCTCGAATAAGATCATATATTCTATAAGAATTAGTTCACTAGATACAATACAGATAAATACAAAAGTTAAAGATATATACCATATTATATACAACTAGTATCAGATGCTTTACCTTTTGCAAGGAGGAAAAATCAATACCAAAAAATGCCAGATGCTCCGCTAGAAGAGGATCCGTAACACTTTCATCCTCGGGATATGAAAAAACATCTGAGCTGCCAAAATATGCAACTCATAATTATATTTGAAGAAACAATAACCTTAGAAATAATTGTATGTGACGTACAATCGCCAATGAGCATAATGACTTGGCAATCTACTTAAACAAGGTGGCATTACCTGCTCCTTCCAGATCAGAAGTTATTGTCCCAAGCTTTACAGCAAGAGGATAATGAGTTTCGTTGTAATGTTCAATTGCATGGTTATTACCACCACTGCCATCCCAGAGTTTCCGCCCACACAGGATCATTCCATCAGTTAAATTCAACCATAGATTATCAGTCTTGTCACACTTGGCACATTTCCATCCAGATGGAGGAACTTTGACGCCATTATCTATCTGTTTCAAGGTCAATGCATGTTCACTAATTTGCTTTTTATCCGCTGTCCATGATGCAACTTGCTCCTTCCGCTCAGCACCCTCTGCTATTAAAATTGCATCAACTGCCAACCTTACCTGTAAAATACAAGAATTAACCTTTTGAATAAACAAGATCATGGGGACTCTAATATCTCAAGTTATAATAAGTGAATATATAACCTTCTCAGGCAACGCCACCGATGGAAAAGGAAAAGATGTATAATCTGGTAATATTACTATGCTGTAAGTTTCATCATATTCGGGCTCTTGGTTATCAAATCCTCCATCAACGCCTACAAAAAAGCCATATAAATACAATCAGTCATGCCAGTTCAATATCCGTAAGGTTCATTAATAAATACAGGCCCCGTAACATCCGTTAGAAAAGAAACATGACATTATGTATTTACCTATAGCCAACAGAGTAGGTTTCTTCAAAGGTCTATCTTCAGGAATCGGCTTCTTCGTTTGTTTTATATGCAAATAAACTGGGTTACCGGTTTTTTCAAAATTCCAACCAACGTAATCTTTCCCAAATGCAAGAAATGTGTTCATGTCCACAAACAATCCACCTTCAGATTTCTGAAGCAACATATACACATGTTAAAAAGATCTGAAATTCAAGTACTGAAATACACATACATCACGCAGCACAACAGATTTTAAATCAGGAAATACTTTAAATGGGATGCATATTACTTTAAATGCACTGTATCTTCTAAAATCAACAAAAAGAGTAATAAAGTTTCATTAGACATCATTACGCATTTTAGAACATATGCAAGAGAACTACACCATCATACCAAACCCTATAGTTACAAACTAACCAAAACTGACCTCCATCTTACTTATATTGGCAAAAACTCACAGTTATCTACTTCCATAAGCCATATCTCACAAAGAAAAACTACAAAATAGATACAGAAAACTTAAACAGAGTATCCAAACACATAAAAACGCTCTGAGTGGATGCAAATGCCCAAGAAGGCAAGAACTATAACTTTTTTTGCATTTGCAAACTCATAGTTAGCATCAAAATCAAATCAAATCATGAAATGAACGAAGAGCAATCACTAAGCACATAAACAACACATGCACACCATCATTCCAACCCCTATTACCATCAAACAACTCAGATTCCCCTACTCTACCCTAACAAACATCGCACTAAACCCTAATTCATCCACCTTCCATAAACCTCGTGTCTCAAACACAAACAAAAGCTACAAAAACAGAACATCTCACCGGAGTATCGAAACTGATGCAGCATTCCTGCTTGTAAATGCGATTCGTAGGCTCCGGAATCCGAACCCTTGAGAGATTCGCTCGGAGAAGCTCCATTTCCATTGGTTTCTTCCGACTGATGAAATCGTAACGCTTTGATGGATATTGTGATGAATTGATCGGAGGTTGAAGATGATTATTATGTGTTTTTTCGTTGCCCTAATTATGATTTGAAAGTTGCTTTGTGACGGAGGTGAGACCTCTGTGTGTTGTGTTTTCTTGTAGAGGAGTCCTCTTTGTTCGATTCTACACGCAAATAATATTATTTGATTCACTCTAGACCCCTGTAATTTGGGCTCTTGTTCAATTTGCATCTTGTTGTTTTGGTGATATAGAGAAGGTGAAAACAGAAAAGCATAATCTTTTTTTCTTTTTGAGTAAATTATCATTTTCGTTGGTTTGAAAAAAATTGTCACTTTCATCCAATAGTTTATTTTTTCGTATCTGGGTCCCTGTGTTTTACAAATCTTGTCATATTCATCCAGTTCGTTAACTCCATCCAACATTCTCCGTTAAATGAAGGGTATATTGGTCATTTTACATATATGTTTTATTTTTCTATTTTTAAACCTCATTTAATATATCTCCTTTAAATAAATTGCTATTTTAGTCCCTGTGGTTTGGACATGTTTGCCAATTCAATCCAAAAATCTCACCACCTTGGCATAAAACACCATATCACCAGCACCCGTGATGTAACCACCATGTAGACGTAGGGTACAAATAACCCACACAAGATCGGGTACCCGAACCCGAAAGCCCGACCTATGCGGGCTGAACGGGTAAGCCAGCAGGACACGTGCCCCGCATTTAATTACATCGGAATCACCCCAATCATAACCGATAATTCAGTAACAGTCGGAGAACATAAAAGGTAATGGATTTGCCGAGGAATAATCCCTGTAAATCAGCACACGATTACAACAGACAAACACTATAAATACTAGCTAAGGAGGATCGAGATCCTCACAAAAGAATACACACAAAAGCTCCCCCTTAATTCTCCCTATCACATATTTCCATTCAACCAATAACTCTCACGCCGGAGGGTTGTTCCAGGGATATTTCCCCCCTGGAACGCCTTAACTGGTGTTGTTTTCATTGTGCGTAGGGGTGATGCTTCAGAGAGCATCGGTGGATCGAAGTTCAACAAAACCGGAACCATCCAGAGTTGGACCTCGTACTTACACACCACACCACCACCACGCCGCAAAACCATCACCACTCCATCAGAACCACCAAATCATCACCACCACCCTATCATAAAAACACCAACACCACACCAGACGGGCACCACCACCACACCAGACGGGCACCACCACCACACATTAGATCTCCACCACCACACATTAGATCTCCACCATCAC
>BJCO01742936.1:0-11489 GCA_018326465.1 Flaveria floridana
AAAGCCAACGTGGTGGCGGATGCCCTTAGCCGAAAGGAAAGCCCCGAGCCGATTCGGGTGAAGGCGTACCAGCTGATCATGACCTTTGATGTGATGAAGCAAGTCAAAGAGTTTCAAGATGAGGCCTTAAAAGAAGATCGTCTTAACTCTGAACGGATGAGAGGTCTACTTGCGGAATTGGGTGAAAACACACTTGGTGTTAAAACCCGATTCGGGCGGATGTGGATTCCTCGTTTTGGGGATCTACAGTTGAAGATTATGGATGAAGCTCATAAGACTTGATACTCTATTCATCCCGGTGCTACAAAGATGTACCAAGACATGAAGAAAGATTATTGGTGGCCGGGTATGAAGTGTGACGTAGTGGAGTATGTGAGTAAGTTCCTTACTTGCTTGCAGGTGAAGGCCGAGCATCAAAAGCTGTATGGAAAGATTCAACCTTTGGATATACCGGAATGGAAGTGGTAGCACATCACCATGGATTTTATTACAAATCTACCGCGTACCTAAAATGGGTATGATGCTATATGGGTGATTGTCGATCGTCTGACGAAGAGTGCTCACTTTCTACTGATCTGTGAGACGTATTCATCCGAGAGGTTGGCGGATCTTTTCATTAAGGAGATTGTGACTCATCATGGTGTGCCAGTGTCGATTGTGTCCGATCGTGACACACAGTTTACATCTAAATTTTGGAGGAAATTCCATGACGCAATGGGGACGAGGTTACATATCAGCACGGCTTATCATCCCCAGACTGATGGTCAGTCAGAAAGGACCATTTAGACATTGGAGGAGATCCTTCGGGCATGTGTGATTGATTTTAGGGGAAGTTGGGATGACCACTTACCGTTAGCTAAATTCTCATACAACAACAGCTATCATGCCAGCATTGGTATGCCACCTTATGAGATGCTATATGGTAGGAGATGCAGGACACCCGTTTGTTGGGGTGATATTGGTCATAAAGAGTTAGAGAGCGTCAAGGTGATCGAGGCTATGACTGAAAAGCTGGAAAGGATCAAGGCCTTCATGAAGGCAACCAAAGATAGACAGAAGTCGTATACAGATAAACGACGCAGACAGATTGAGTTCCAGGTGGGTGACCAGGTTATGTGGAAGGTCTTACCTTGGAAGGGTATCATTCACTTCCGAAAGTGGGGCAAGTTGAGCTCGAGGTACATAGGCCCTTTCTGAATCATTGCTCGAGTAGGAGAGGTGGCCTATAGATTGGAGTTACCAGATGAGTTAAGTGAAATTCACCCGACATTCCACGTATCTCATCTAAAGAAGTGTTTGGCAAATAAAGACATGGTTGTTCCCCTGGAGGATATCGAAGTAGACGAACGGCTCAATTATGTGGAGCAACCAGTGGCAATCATCGATCGAAAAGAGAAGAGGATGAGATATAAAGTGGTTCCTCTTGTGCGTGTAAAGTGGAAGCACAGGAAGGGATCCGAGTCAACGTGGGAGACCGAAGAAGAAATGAGACAACATTACCCATGTTTGTTTGAGGAATAACAGGTTTCGGGGACAAAACCTATATAAGGGGGTGGACTTGTAACACCCGGATATTTTCTTTGAAGCCGACGAAAGAAGAAAAAGAAATAAAGTACAAAGTCGGGGGACCAAACTCACCAACACAAGAAATTGGACCCTTACCCTCTCCCCACACCCATATTTCAGTAACAAAAGAGAGGAGAAGAGAGAAAAGGGAGAAAAGAGAGAAAAAGCTTGGTTCGAGTGGGTTCGGGCTTGGAAATCAGCGTGTAGCGGGTCTAAACGAAGCTCCTCTTCTTGGTGTAGTTTGTGTGAGTTCTAGGACCCCTATTTCACTCGTCTTCAACTGATTTAGGGCTGGAACACATAGTAAACCCATTTTTGGTATGTGTGTGTGTTTGACCCATTTGGATATGTTTGCATGTGATGCGTTTGGAGTTTGTTTCCGGGCTTATGTGTGCTTGAATGGTGTTGTGGTATGCATTCCTAAGGTTTAGGATGGTTGATTTGGGCTTAGAATGGGTTTGGATGAGCTTGGATGTCGAAAATGGCAGATTGGGTTCGGGATGAACTGCATTCTGCATCAGGTAGGGCTAGGCGACCGACTGGAGGCCATACGGTCGAATGGAGTGCGATTGAGGTTCATTCGCATGATTAAGGCTCAGTCGCATGACTAGAGGTCCAGTCACATAGGGAGTCATGCGACTGATGGTCCATTCGTATAAGTGCTCATTCGCATAATGTCCATCCGCATAAGGTCCATTCGCATAAGTGCTTATTCTCATAGTGTTCATCCGCATGAGGTCCATTCGCACGATTGGGTGTTCATCCGCAGTGGTGTCTATCCGCATTGGTCCATTCGCATGATGTTCAGTCGCATGGAGGCCATGCGACTGAAGGGTGCCCATACGCCCAAATAGGGTTGTTGTACCCAAGGAGAAGCATATTTTAATTACTGACTTTCGGGGGAAAATGGAGATGTAAGTTTTGACGTGGAAGTTCCCGTAAGTACAAGTAAGATGGCGGTTGAGGCCTTAAAGGTTATGTTGGGCATGATGATGATGATGTTGCATGTTTATGCATGATGTAGGTTATGTATGATATTGCCCTGTATGATGATGATGACTATGTATGTCGATGTTCCTTATTATGATGTATGTTTATCTTTCCCGTGACTTTACATGTTATGTTTATGAATGAATGAAAAGTATTATGTAATGTAAAGTAGAAGATAATGAAAAGAGGAACGAAATGAAAGAATGCATGCATTAACGA
Source organism: Flaveria floridana (assembly GCA_018326465.1). Lineage (NCBI taxonomy): Eukaryota > Viridiplantae > Streptophyta > Magnoliopsida > Asterales > Asteraceae > Flaveria > Flaveria floridana. The sequence goes on from BJCO01742936.1 coordinate 2,776, forward strand.
ACGAACGAATGAAAGTAAGAAAGGCTTGCAAGTAAATGTATGGAGGTTCACACCCAATGAAGGGTGTTAGCTCAAATTTGTGTGGGTTAGCTACCCCAGAAGGATGCACACTGGGGTCCAGTCCTTGTGATTGACCATATGAATGGGATCGTTGCCGCTTGCCTTAGGTACTAGAGTCAGCTTCGTGCACAATGTTCGAGGTCTGTGAAGGACCTCAGGCCTAGTAACCAGCTTCGTGCACAATGTTCAGGGTATAGCACTTGCCATTGATCCGGAATGAAAGAGAAAAGATAAGTGGTGAATGTACCTGCCCTAGGTACTAGAGTCTGCTTCGTGCACAATGTTTGAGGTCTATGAAAGACCTCAGGCCCAGTAACCAGCTTTGTGCACAATGTTCAGGGTATTGTACATGTCATCGAACGTAATGAACGTACGAATGAAAGAATGTATGTAATGAACGTTAACAAAATGTCATAATAAAGAATGAATGATATCCTTGTCATTCGACCTCGGTAATCGTGGTTGTGTGCCATGAGGAGGGTAAAGCCTGACGGGATCTAGATGAGAAATGAATGATATTGATGTACGTTGAACGAACGAAAGTTAACGAACGTAAAGAAAGATAATAATGATATTATCTATGTGTACGTATGATGTATGATCGCATGAAAGTAAACAACGGTTTTTAACGAAAGTAAAGTATTTTATTTACAAAACTAGAACTCACTCAGCAACGCTGACTTTTTATGTGTTTCCAGTTGGCAGGTAATGTTGTTGAGGATGGCACGGGGCGGCTACTCAGCTCTTTTGGATGGCATTCTTTTGTATAATTTTTTTGCACTGTAATACGAACAAATGATTTTTGTAATGTATGTTGTATTAACTTACAAAAGCATTTATATTGAAATGAAAAGTTATTTCACTGATTCTACTGTATTGTTTATTAAAGTTAATGAAATTATATGTTTAAACAGCAATGAATGGCCAGCTGTAAATGTCCGGGAACGGGGCCTTACACATCAGCTTCGTGCACAATGTTCGGGGTATTGTTCATCGATCAGTATGAAACTAAAAGAATGGTGTAACGTACGAAAAGAAAGTATGAAAGTAAAGAATGATGAAACATACGATACGAAAGTATGAAAATGAAGATAAGAGATAGTGAAACATACAAAACGAAAGAATGTATACGAAAGAGAATGTAAATGAAATGGAATGAAAGTATGAATATGATGATGAAAGATAACAACTGATAATGGAAGATAATAATGATATTATCTATTTGTACGTATGATGCATGATTGCGTATGAAATTTAAGAAGGGTTTTAACGAAAGTAAATTTTGTTATATTTTCATAAAACTAGAACTCGCTCAGTAACGCTGACTTTTATATATTTTCCAGTTCGCAGGTGATGGTTGCTGAGGATGGCACGGGGCAACTACTTGGCATTTTTGGGATGACATCCATTTGTATAACAATAAAGTTTTTATGATGTAATGCAAATTATGATATTTTTTAACAGTTAACTACATTATATTATTTTGCAAAAGCTGTCATTAATATATGAAATGGTTTTAAGTTATTCTGCTGCAATGTTTTAAATAAGTGTATATTTATGTGTTATGTGCAATGATAGTCCAATTGTGAGGTGCCCGGGAACGGGGCCTTATAGTGATCAAGGATAATAATAATGATTATTTGCTTGATTAATAATATTTTCACTTATAATTCTTTAAATTATTAAAATTTAGGATGTACGAACGAGATTCTAAAATTCATAATTAACCAGATTGTCACCAATGTTTGTTAAAGTTGTTTATCGCATCACGACCCGATAATTCTTAAAATTACCAAACATGAAATTTAATGCTCAAAAGGGGTTTGCTAGACCTTGGCTAACCTTAATCATTAGAAAATTAAGTCTTATGATGCATGTAATTATTTTAAAATATTTTATTACGGGATATTGACTTGGAAACACGGGATGCAATGTCGAAATTTTAGACAGAATTATTAAAAGATTGTGACATCATGTAATTATATCTCAATATGTAGTTTGAGAATATTTATTATGAATTTGTCTTAACCTATATCTTGAATATATTAGCATAAATGCTCATCCATCTAGCACATTCATATTTGTCTTATCGCATACATCGAGAACAATCTTTAACGTCCTTAGGTGGAGAGAGAAGAAATACTTGGTCCAGAAGTACCATTAGTTAAGTGCGAAGGATATATTGACGTATCTTGTAAATATTACGAGACATGAGTAATATATTTTCAATACCTGTGCTAATGAAACATAACTCAAATCCAATAAAATCAATTTACTTTTTTAGTTCCATAGTAGTAGTTTAATATCATCCTGGAGTATGTAGTTAATTAATTATGATGCGTGCTGAACTATTTTCCTAAGCTATGGCTTGTCCTATTAGGTTTTGCTAGCAAGGTTTTTAAGAAGTCAGCTTCTATAGGTATCAAAGAACAGAACAAGTTGATTTTTCCAGGACACGAGACATAGGAGTGTTGTACAAGGAAAAACATGGAGTTCCGACTAGCCGGTTATGATGATGTGGTATATCATTAGAATCGTGTATAGCCTAATCTAGAAAAGAACACAAGTTCATGGCAATGAAAACAAGTCCAACTACATTATATGAAGACAATGCAGCAAGCCTCATATAATTAAAGAAGACTACATCAAAGTTCAAGCAAGCCCCTTTCATAAAAGATTGACCTGCAAACACTGAATGAGAAATACTTAATTGAGAGGAAGTAATATACACTTTGTACTATTTTTTCCTTAACTAAGTATTTGTCCCACTGGGTTTTTAGTAAGGTTTTAATGAGGCAGTATGACTGTTCCTATAGCATAGGTTAATAAACATTATCCCATTGTATAATGTTACATAATGTATATTAGAGATAACATCTCAGATGGGAAGTGTTATTTTATATCATATTTATGGAAGACACTACACTTTTATTAGGAGGATTAAACATCTATTTATTGTATAGTTGGTTGCAATTCATTATTTATGTATATATATGTTAGCATTATAAAATGAAGAAATGAATCTCTTTTTCTCAATTTCTCTACTTTATAATTTATAATACATATATATATAGCATAATGGTCTTTTGCTAACCCTTTTTTATCGGATAACCTGTTAACAATAATGTAACGAACACTTACACCATAATTATACAGTATAAATAACTTTTAAACTGCGTTACACCACTAATGTAATAATTTTCCCCATTTTCTGAATTTCCATCCATTTTTTAAAACTTTCTTAACATTTTTATATCATGTTATTTTTTCAAAACAAATTATACCATTAAATATATCATTTAATATCTTTAACTTGAGTATAGTCTAGTTATATTTTTTTTACGTTCGTTATTTACCACTAGTTTTATTACTGTAACTCTCACTTAAAGTGGTGACGTGGTCTGCTGTAGACCACTAGTTGGGTTATTGAGTTATCACAATAAAAGTGGATTAACATTTTATCCCTATATATATATATATATAAATATATATATATATATATATATGTATATATATAAAGAGTAGGAACGCAACCCATCAAAGATTACCTAAATCACGTAAGTTTGTAAGTACCAGATAAGAATAGTTAACCAGAACCTAAGTGCTTAAGAAACACATTGACTAAAATGATTTTGAAAGAAATGTCATAGTTGACCAAGTTGACTCGTTTGACCTGTTGGTGCCTTGTTAAGTTGCCTCCTTGTTCAAATCAATATTGTATCGCGTTAATAATTATGTTCGCAAAGATTACCATACTAACCATGTATATACATCACATTATATATTTAAATACCATAACACATTACCCATGCATAGACTTTTGCTTTTTGCACCATACTTGCACAGTTCCCAAGAAAACCTAAATTCACCTAAATAGTTACTCAATTACCCAAATGACCCAACTCACATATTCCAACATATGTGAAATCATTCATGGGTAATCTAACATACTCCCAACATCAAACCATGACCAAAATCATTAATTCATACATTTTGTACCAACAAAGTTTCCCTTTCGAGAAAGTAGCATCGAAAAACCCAACTTTCATCAACTTCAATATAAATTCACCAATAACATACCTACACTAGTTCATAGATACCATTCAAACACATTAACCATTTATAATTCAATAGAACACGTATCTTCATGATCCAAAAGTTACCATTTCAGGCAATCTATAAACAAGATACCAACTTTCACCCAATACCTGCATAATCATCATAAAATAACATCTACTGAACATAATTACCATCTTAAAATCAACAACAAACATCAATTACACAATCTCGTGATCAAAAGTTACTATTTTGAGTAAGTTATGAACTAGGCAATCAAAATCAAGGATTTCTTGCACAATCGACATAGATTAACATTCATATAACATAACTAACATCCCATCATTATCAAACAATCATCAATTTCATCTTTATTTCATAAATTTTGAAAGGGTTCTTCATGAACCAAAAATCATAATACTAATCAAAATCTAACCTTTTAATCTTGAAGAAACCAAGAATTAAACTTGCTAATTTGTTGTAATGCTTGAATCACAAATAAATTGTTTTGTGCTTGTTCTTGATCAAAATCGAATTGTGTGTGGGTGTTCTCGGCCATAAAGAGGGGGTGGGGAGGGGATTAGGGTTTTAATTTTTGTTAACTTTAAGCCTAATGGTAATTGCACAATGATCCTCCCTTGTTAGTCTTATATATTAACTAATCTTTTTCACTTTTTAACTATAAACACAAGTATTATTAATCCATAATAATAATTATATATATTCTCAATTAATAACAAAACTCATGAAATATATATCTATTACACGTAGTCACGTTATCAAGTAAATTTCACAAATAATATTTTGAATCCATAAATCACATAATCACAAATTAATAATCAAAATTATTAATTAGATTATTATATGTTTATCATAGATAGTTGTTATTAAGTCACTAACGTTGAATGACAACTTGTGTGTGCTCTCGACACGTGTATAAAAGATTTCACGAGACTAACGGAGTTTGATAACGCAAAAGTACCGGATGTCACATTATCCCCATGTCGAAAGAATTTTCATCCTGAAAATTGCATTACATGGTTGAGTTACATCACTGATCTACTGCATTGCCATAAGAAAATCGAGTGTGTTTTTGGATGAGTTGTCACATCATCCCCATGTTGAAAGAAATTTTATCCCGAAATTTAATCATTACCTTCACCAGTATTAGTCTTTGCTTCGAACAAATTAGGATACTTGACCTACATCTGATCCTCACGTTCCTACGTGAACTCCAGTCCACGCCTTGAGTTCCAGCGAACCTTCACAATATAGATCTTGCTCTTCTTCAACGTCTTGACCTCTCAGTTCATTACCTCAACTGGTTCTTTAATGAATCGTAATTACTTATCTACTTGTACTTCCTGGAGCGGTACAATCAAGGTCTTCTCAGATAAGCACTTCTTTAGATTCGAGACATGGAAAACATCATGAATTCCACTCAAAGAGTCAGGTAACATTAATCGCTATGCCACCGAGCCAGTTCTATCTAAGAACTCGAACGGTCCAACATATCACAGGTTAAGCTTACCTTTTTTGCCAAAACGGATCACACCTATCCATGGTGAGACCTTCAACAAAACCTTGTCTCCGACTTGAAACTCTAGAGGTTTTCTTCGCTTATCAACGTAACTCTTTTGTCTGTCTTGGGCAGCTCCATATGGTTTCGTATCTGTACTATCTTCTCGGAAGTTTCATATACCAATTCAGGGCCAGTCAATTGACTATCACCAACTTCTGCCTTACAAACTGGTGATCTACACTTTCGCCCATACAACGCCTCAAATGGTGCCGCTTTAATTCTGGTATGGTAACTATTATTGTAAGAAAATTCCACTAAGGGCAAATGAATTTCCTAATTGTTCCTGAAATCTATTACACATGCTCGTAACATGTCTTCCAAGATTTTAGATAGTGCGCTCGCTTTGTCCGTCGGTTTGGGGATGGTATGCAGTACTTATGTCTAAGCGTGTACCTAAAGATTTCTGTAATGACTGCCAAAAATGAGAAGTAAAACAGGCATCACGATCCGAATGATCAAAATCGGTACTCCATGCCGAGAGACCACTTCCTTCAAGTAGATCCGAGTTAACTTATCCATTTTGTCCGTTTCCTTGATTGCCAAGAAGTGAGCAGACTTAGTCAATCTATCCACAATCACCTATATTGTGTCACATCCACTAGTAGTCCTGGCTAATTTGTTAATGAAATCTATTAAGATTTGATCCCACTTCCATAAAGGAATTTCAGGTTGTTACAGTAACCCAGATGGATTTTGATAGTCAATTTTCACCTTAGAGCAGGTCAAACACTTGCTCACGTAGGTAGCTACATCCCCCTTCATGTGAGGCCACCAATAGTGCGCCTTCAAATAATGGTACATCTTGTTAGAACCAGAATGTATAGAGTACTTGGATTACTATGCCTTAGTCATAACCAATTCCTGTAGATTTTCATATGAAGGCACCCAAAGTCTATTCATAAAGTAACAAATTCCATCATATTTCACTTCTAACTGTTAGTCCATCCCACATAGGGATTTAGATCCAATGTTTTCTACTTTCAAAGCTTTCGTCTGAGCACCCTTTATTTGTTCAGGAAAGTGAGTGCCAATCATAAGCTGCAAAGCTCGCACTCGTCGGGGTTTGGCGGTCTTTTTTCTACTCAAGGCATCAGCGACTACATTTGCTTTTCCTGCTGATATTTAATAGCACAATCATAATGTTTTAACAATTCTACCCAACATCGCTCCCTCATGTTCAGCTCTTTTTACTCAAAGATATGTTGAAGACTCTTGTGATCGGTGTAAATAGTGCATTTGGTACTGTACAAGTAATGTCTGCGGATCATCAAGGCAAAAACCACTACACCCAGCTCCAAGTCATGGGTGGTGTAGCTTTTCTCATGCACCTTCAGTTGTCTTGAGGCATAGGCTATCACCTTGTCACGTTACATCAAGACACAACCGAGTCCTTGGATAGAAGCATCACAGTAAACAACGAAATCATCACTTCCTTCTAGTAATGCTAATATCGGTGCGCTACAAAGCTTTTGTTTTAGTAACTGGAAGGCTGTCTCTTGGCTCTCTCCCCATTTAAACATTATGCCTTTATGTGTCAAGGCAGTGAGAGGTTGAGCAATCTTGGAAAATCCTTCAATGAAGCATTGATAATGTCCTGCCAGTTTAAGGAATTGATATATCTCACTAGGTGTTTTAGGAACGGACCCATTCTTAATTGCTTCAACCTTTGCAGGATCTACATGGATTCCTTTTTCATTCATAATGTGACCCAGAAATTGCACCCCTCGTATCCAGAAATTACACTTAGAGAATTTAGCATATAATAGTTCTCTTTTCAACAGTTCAAAGATCAACCATAGGTGCTCTTCGTGTTCCTCCTTGGTCTTGGAATAGATCAATATGTCATCGATAAACACAATAACAAATTGATCGAGGTAGGGTTTGCACACACGGTTCATAAGATCCATGAACATCGATGGTGCATTAGTCAACCCACACGACATGACCAAGGATTAATGGCCATAGCGAGTCCTCAATTTTGTCTTCAAGACGTCTTCTCGGACTCTCAACTGATGATAGCCAGACCTTAAGTCAATCTTATAATAGTAATTGAATCCATAGGGTTGGTCGAACAGATCATCAATACGAGGTAGAGGGTTCTTGACTGTGGCTTTGTTTAACTCCTTGTAGTCAATGCACATCCGAAATATGCCTTCCTTCTTCTTAAAAAACAAGACTGGGGCTCCCCAAGGAGATAAGCTAGGTCAGATGAACCCCTTATCCAACAGCTCCTGAAGCTGTGAAGACAATTCTTGTAACTCATTCGGTGCCAATCGATAAGGTGCTCTAGTGATTGGGGCTGCTCTGGGAGTCAACTCAATCTAGAATTCCACTTGACGATGAAGGGTAGTCTAGGAAGATCCTTCGGAAACACCTCTAGAAAGTCCAGAATCACCAGAATGTTCTCTATCTTCTTCTCCTCTTGTTGCTTGTCAGTTACAAGGGCTAATATGGCTAAGCGACCCTTGTGTAGCCAATTTTGCACCTTCATTAATGAAATGCATACCTATCACAGCACCAGTTCTCGCCTTTAACTAAAAGAATTTCTCCACTCAAGAGAGGAATACGAATGACCTTCTCCTGACAAATGACCTCCGCTTGTTTCTCGGACAGCCAATTGATGCCAACGACCATATCGAAACTCCCAAGTGTAACAGGCATAAGATCGATATCAAAGGTATGACCATAAAGTTCTATCTTGCAACCCTTAAGGATGTGTGTAGTGAAGATTTGCTTACCATCAACTAATTCTATGGTATACTTAGACTCTAACGTAGAAGCCATATGACTGAAGAGACTACTAAACTTAGTGGAGATAAAACTTCTTTGGCTCCAGTGTCAAACATACAATAGCAAAACAACCATTAACAACAAATTTTCTAGTAACAGTAGTAGGGTCGTTTAGAGCCTCACCTCAACCCATAACAAAGGCTCTCCCCTTCGCTCCACCATTGTTACCACCATTGTTGTCACCATTACCAGTGTTGTTAAATATATATATATATATATATATATA
>BJCO01742941.1:0-13283 GCA_018326465.1 Flaveria floridana
TGAATCATCATGAACCAATTCATAGATACCATTAAAAGGCATAGCCTTGAAATAAAAAATATCATCCATACAAACATAAATACCATTGTTTACAAACTTCAAATCATAACAACATTGTTTTAAAATGGAAACAGAAATTATGTTCCTAGTCAAACTAGGAGCATACAAAATGTTCTTAAGAACAACTTCCAAACCATTTGAAAGTTTCAAAATATAGTCTCCCTGGGCTTCGACATCAACCTTTGCTCCGTTGCCCATGTAGAGACTTGTGTCTCCCATCTTGAAGTGCTTATTTCTTTTGAACCCTTGCAACAAATTGCAAATATGAGTTCCGTATCCGGTATCCAATACCCATGTGTTTGAAGAAATAACATTTAAACCAATATCAATCATGAAAGTTGTACCTGAGGTTTCCCAGCATCCCTCTTGTTCCTCAACTGTTTGAGATAGGTTGGACAATTTCTTTTCCAATGTCCTATCTCACCACACTCAAAGCATGGATCGTTCTCCGTTACCTTAGGCTTCTTAAGCTTAGGCTTTGGAGGTTCCGATTTAGCCTTCCCTTTCCTCTTCCCTTTGATGTACCCCTTTCCTTTGGCAACATTTGCCTTGGGATCGGGGAATGGCCTTTTCTTATAGCCTACCTGATTGATCGAGAGAACAGGTAGAACCTTTCTACCCATCCCTGACTCAGCTGTTTTGAGCATTGCGTGAAGCTCACCAATGCTCTTGTCCCATCCGTTCATATTGTAATTCATTATGAACGTCTCAAACTTTTTAGTTAGCCTATTAAGGATCAAATCCATGGCCAACTCCTTAGAGACGGGACAGTTAAGCCTCTCGAGGCAATCAATGTGGCTTTTCATCTTGAGTACATAAGATGATACCGGTTGGGTTTCTTCCATATGACATGTGTGAAGCGCTCGAACTGTTTTGAAGCGCTCTACCCTAGCTTGTTGAAAGAACATTTCTTTCAACTGGGTAATCATGTCATATGCCCCATGATGCTCCAAATCCTTTTGGAGTTCAGGAATCATAGTTCCCAACATGAGGCAAGAAATCTGCATGGAATCCTCAGTGTACTGAAGCCAATCGTTATAGGCCTCAACATCCTTAGGGTCAGGTTGGTCAGGAATGGGATCGTCAAGGACATAGGCCTTTTTCTCTTGCTTGAGAATATTATTTTAATCATTAGTACCCTTTTCAAGTCTCATAGACAATTAATAATTAAAATCTAGAATCCAACGTTACATTTAAATGATAATTAGGTGACCTTTATCCCATTATTTAAATTAACAAGGTAGTCGACATTTGACAATTGCAACCTATTGCAACTTTTAGCTTTATGGGATCGGTTAAACATCTTATGTTAAGTTGGCATGTAAAATCCCATCAACACCATTGTACGCCATGCTTCGGTGACCCTATGCACATGGTTTCCAATTCAAGTCGTCCTACTTACACACACGTGTGAGTTTACACATACAAGTGGTTAGGTGACCCTTATCCCACTAATACGTTAAGCCCACCTCAAACACACAAGTTCCCTAGAAGTGGTTAGGTGATATTTATCCCACAAATAGTTTACAAGTGATTCGAGTGTCGTGTAAAAGGATGGTGGTTAACTTGTTTCAAAGGGATTTTAATTTTCATTAATTCGAGTTGTGAAAACTCTCTGTACCTTGTATTCGTATGCTTTCAAATACATGGTACCCTACGGTTGTTTTTAATAAAACCTCTTTTATTTTATAATCATTAATCCTTTCAATAACTTTTATTAACATATTAATGATTAAGAACAATGAAAATTCAGCTTGTTATGATTATTTATTAAGATTGTTAAGCATATCCACATATCAAACAATCAACATAAAATGGATAATCAAACAAGCATATACAAAACAACCACATGTGCATAACCATAGCCATTTAGGTGACCAAACTTGTTTGCCATCACAAGTGTGGTCATAATGTCCTTTCTAAGGGTTAAATACAACACAAAGATAAAATCGCTAAAGACCCCCACTTGAAGTTGCATCCAAATGCTTCAAGTCCTTTTCTTTATGCCTTCCTTTTGTGCTTCTAGCTTGTGTATCTTCTTTTATAAAATTTATATCCTAACACAAAATTTTCTAATAAAAGAAAATACACCTAATCTATTTATTACATCACAATTGAATGAATAAATAAATTACAACAATATAAAGAATAAATATTACAACCCATAATGAATGAAATCAACCAAAACAAATCATTCATCCAAAACCAAATCAACACAAGGTCAAGGAAAGGTTATGCACCAATATGAAACATCATATACAACATACAAGAACCAAAATAAATCCACAATTGACCCTAAATTTTCAGCCAACATAAACTAAGAATTTATGGTGTTATTGTCCAAACAAAACACAATCAACCATTTTGATATCTTTTTTTTCACGATTTAATCATAAGCATGCAAGATATAACCTTGAAAGGTTGGGGATTTATAATATCACCACAAAAAAGCCCTAATTACGTTGTTAAAACCCCATAAAACCACATTTACATGGATAATTGAAGCTAGTCATCTACATATCCGGCTCTAGATACCAATGTTGGGTTTGTTGGACCATTAACATAGTTGTTTAACCATTTAAACAAGAAAAACGCAGCAGAATAAAACCTTAATATTATGATTTGTAATCTGAAAATTAAGGCTCATATCATAGCAACAACAAACCCAAGAACATAAGGATCATTTATATGTGTATGAACTATCTATCAAGAAGAAGAAACAACCAAGAACAACACTTACAAACTACCTTTTGTAGAGCTGCAGAAAAATGAAGTTTGATGAAGAGAATGAGGTTCTTGAATGACCAAAACATCAAGGAGAGGTGTCCTCAAGCTACCATACCCACAAGCATCAAGCAAAGACCTTTCTTGCTAGGATTTGTACACCAAAACCACCAAGAAACTTGCTGAAAATCGAGTTCCAGTCGTGTATATTCTTCAAATTAGAGAGGACTTTTGTTCTTGTGGTTCTTGCATGTGAGAGAGAGAGGGAAGGTGGAGTATCCAACTAGTTAATGTGTTGTGTGTTTTCAAGACACAAAAGGGACCAACCCCTAAAGAGGGGCGACCGAAAATGGTCAAGAGATGGGGGTTTTTCCCCCCCAAAACCATTCTCCAATTATTTTATAAACTAGTTGTTTTATTAGTTATATAATTAAGCTTTTAATTATATAACTCATACAAACTTTTATTATTTGATGTCATTTAACCAACTTAAACAACATTACAAATAATACCCATGAACAAAATATCCTTATAAGTTGTTCTATCTCACATACAATTTATTTAGAAAACCCATTTTCTAAATTGGTGTAAATATTTAATTGCATGATCATATGACCAATTAAATATTAATTGGTGTTTGCTAAGCTTGTTATTGGGTATGACCCGACTTGGATCATAACATACTAACCACATCAATGTTCTATGTGTCTTGGGCATGAAGAATCCAACAAAAACATGTAAAAATACGGGGTCTAGAACTCACCTAAGCTGCTTCCAAGTTTTACTCCTTTGACTTGAACTTTTTAGAAGTTTCTAACACCTAGGCATGTCTAAAATCACATAACCGAGTACATATAAACAAGTAAAAACACGTAGAAATCGGTTTCATGGTTGAAATTCCATAAAAACCGAACCAATTATTCAAAATTTACATACCTAGGCCCAGATTTGCTGCTTTCTCTCTCTAGAAGCTGAAACCCAGCTTTGTTCTTCTTCTTCTTTTTCTTTTGGTCGAGAAAAAGCAGGTAGAGTTGACATAATATATTAAAATATTAAACTTTGTACCTTTTAGCACTTTAACCCCTCCACTTTGGCTTCTTCCTTTTCTTTTTAAGATACTTTTGTTTTTTCTTTTTCTCATTTCCTTTCTTTCTTTTATTTTAGACAAAATTTCCGGGTGTTAAAAGTCCACCCCCTTAAAGAGGTTTCGTCCCCGAAACCCGTTACTCTTCGAATAACTGTTGGTAATGTTGTCTCATCTCTTTTCAGTCTCCCACGTAGACTCTAAACCCTTTTGATGTTTCCACTACACACGCACCAGTGGAACCACTTTATTCCTCAACCTCTTTTCTTTCCGATCGATAATTGCCACTGGCTGCTCCATATAATTAAGCCGTTCATCTACTTCGATATCATCCAGTGGTACAATCATATCTTCATCAGCTAAGCACTTTCTCAGATAAGATACATGGAATGTCGGATGAATTCCACTTAACCCATCAGGCAGTTCTAAGCGATAGGCCACCTCTCCTACTCGAGCGATGATTTGGAAAGGCGCTATGTACCTCGAGCTTAGCTTACCCCTCTTTCGGAATCGAATGATTCCTTTACAAGGTGAGACCTTCAACATAACTCCATCGCCCACCTTGAATTCGATCGGTTTACGCCTCTTGTCGGCGTATGACTTTTGTCTATCATTTGCTGCTTCCATGTCGGCTTTGATCTTTTCTAACTTTTCAGTTGTAGCCTCAATTACTTTAAGGCTTCCCAACTCTTTCTATCCAATGTCACCCAAACATACGGCTGTCCTACACCTTCTACCGTATAGCATCTCGTAAGGTGGCATACCAATACTGGCATGGTAACTGTTGTTATATGAGAATTCTACCAACGGTAAGTGATCAACCCAACTTCCTCCAAAATCGATCACACATGCTCGGAGCATATCGTCGAGCATGTGAATCGTCCTCTCAGACTGACCATCTATCTGAGGATGAAAAGTTGTGCTAATGTGTAGCCTCGTTCCCATCGCATCATGAAATCTCTTCTAAAACTTTGACGTGAATCGGGTGTCACGATCCGACCCGATAGACACCAGCACACTGTGACAGATCCACTAATCTCTAAGATAAATACGTCTTGCGGATTGGTAGGAAGTGAACACTCTTCTTCAGTCGATCAACAATCACCCATATGGTATCGCACCCTCTCACCGTACGAGGTAGCTTAGTGATAAAATCCATGGTGATGTGCTCCCACTTCTACTTGGGTATATCCAGCGGTTGGATCTTCCCGTATGGCTTCTGATGTTCGCCTTTACTTGCAAACAAGTAAGGCACTTGATCACATGTTCTACAACGTCGTGCTTCATTCCCGGCCACCAATAATCTTTTTTCATATCCTGATACATCTTCGTGGCACCGAGATGAATCGAGTATCAAGTCTTATGATCTTTGATAGGCTCTAACCAGCTCCTCTGTCTCATGTTGAGATCCTTTTGCTCGAAGAAATATTTCAAGCTCTTGTGATTTGTGAAGATTGTGCACTTCGTCCCGTAAATGTAGTGCCTCCAAATCTTCAACGCGAATACCACTGCAAGCTCTAAGTCATGAGTAGGGTAGTTGACTTCATAGGTTTTCAGCTATCGGGATGTGTAGGCTATTACTCTTCCTCGTTGCATTAACACACAACCTAATCCCGAATAAAATGCATCTGAATACACCACTAAGTCTTCACTTCCTTCGGGTAACATCAAGACAGTAGCTTGAGTCAATCTCGTCTTCAACTCCTCGGAAGCACCCTCTTACGTTGTACCCCACACAAACTTCACTTCTTTATAAGTCTACTTAGTCAAAGGTGAGGCTATTTTGGAAAAGTCTTGGATGAACCTCCTGTAATAATCCTCCAAACCCAAGAAACTACAGATCTTGGATGGCGTCTCTGGAGACCTCCATTGCATCACCGCCTCAACCTTTGCCGGGTCCACCTTAGTTCCTTCAACATTCACCACATGACCCAGAAATTGAACTTCACGCAACTAGAAAGCATATTTAGAGAATTTCGCATACAATTTCTCTTTTCTAAATGTCTCTAACACCTCCTGAATATGACTGGCATGTTCTTCTTTGCTCTTTGAATAAATCAGGATTCATCAATAAACACAATCACTGATTTATCTAACATTGGCCGACAGACTTGCTTCATTAAATCCATAAAGGCAGCTGGCATATTAGTTAGACCAAATGACATGACGAGAAACTCGTATTGTCCATAACACGTGCGAAAAGCTGTCTTAGGGATATCCTGCTCCTTGACCTTCAGTTGATGATAACCAGATCAAAGATGTATCCTTGAGAACCAACTGGCAGCTTGCAGCTGATCAAACAAGTCATCAATCCTCGGTAACGGATATCGATTCTTCACCGTCAACTTATTCAGCTTCCAGTAGTCGATGCACATCCGCATACTACCGTCCTTCTTCTTCACAAACAATACCGGAGCACCCTAAGGAGAGATGCTCGGTCGGACGAACCCTTTATCCATTAACTCCTGCAGTTGATCCGTGAGTTCCTTCATCTCGGTAGGAGCTAATCGATACGGTGCTTTGGAAACAGGTTGCGCACCGGGTATCAGGTCAATCTGTAACTCAATCTCGCGATCTGGTGGAACGCCGGGTAAATCTTCTGGAAACACGTCTGGAAAGTCACATACCACTGGTACATCGGATAACTGTGGTACTGACGCGTCCACATCCTTTACGTAGGCCAGGTAAGCACTACATCCACGTCTCATGTACTTCCCCGCCACCGTCATCGATATTACTTTCGGAATCGCCATAACACGATCGCCGTAAACTGTCACTAAACTTCCATCGGGCGCAATTAGTCGAATCATCTTCTTGCGAGACACGATGTTCACCTCATAGGTTGCTAACCAATCCATCCCTAATACTACATCGAATCCGCCTAGGGGCATCACATGTAAATTGGCAGAAAACCTATGGCCTTCTAGTTCTATGGCACAATCCTCTATCATATCAGTTCTAGTACACTTACCAATAGTAGTTTCTACATCGAATGACTTATCAATACTCCTACTACTAACAAACAATTTAGCATAGAAAGTAGTAGAGATGAAACTTCGACTAGCACCAGAATCAAGTAATACAGAGGCACAAGTTTGGTTCACTAGAAACATACCTGACATGACATCGGGGTCCACTCTGGCCTCCTCCCGGGTCATCATGAAAGCTCTAGCACTTGCCCTCTGCCCTCCTTCTTCAGCCTTCTTCTTCACCCCAGCACTCTTGACCCTTGGCCCCTTGCAGTACTTGCTCATATGGCCCTCCTCACCACAGCTATAACACCTCGGCACCCTACAGTCTCTAGCAATGTGACCAGGCTTCCCACACTTGAAGCATACGTTCAATCCCAACCTACACTTGCCGGTGTACTCCCTTCCACATTTACCGCACTTCCTCAGCCCTGAGCTTGACGTCGCCTCATGATCATCCATCTTCATCGTTTTGTTGTTCAGAGCGAAACCACCACATCCAAACTGCTTCCCGTTCCAGTTCTTATCACCACCACCTGTCTTCTTCGCCTCCACCACAGTCTCCTCTCGCTCATCATAGAACCTACCCGCCAGGTCTATAGCTGATCGAAAGGTACTAGGTTGGCCAGCAATCAAATGCCTACGTATATCAGCCGGCAACCCCTGGACATACCTCTTAATCTTTCTTGACATCGGGGTCACCTGATCAGGCACCAGCCTTGCCATCTCATTGAATTTAGTGGTATACTGTTGGTGCATCATAGTTCCTGCTTCCAGCTATAGGAATTCCCTCTCAATCTTGTCCAACTCCCTGTGAGGACAAAACTCCTTAGTCACTAACTTTTTCAGTTTTGGCCACCTCATCTTTCCAATGGCCTTGCTACCCTCAGCCTGGACAATATTGTCCTACCATCATCAGGCCGAGTCCACAAACGAGTGGGTGTCAAACTTCACCTTCTGATCTTCTTGGCACTCACTGATATCCAGCACCGCCTCCATCTCCCTCACCCATCGGTGATCAGCAGTAGCATTGCCGTTCCTATCAAAAGTCGAGGGCTTGCATCTCTAAAATGCCACATAGTTACATCCCCATGCAGTTTCTTGCACCGCTCCCTCCTCCTCCTCCTCACTTTAGACAATCGTCTCAGTCTCCGATCGTTCCCTTTTGTCCCTTCTTGTGGTCCTTCTCTTCTCTTTCTTCTTATCCTCCCTTACAGCGTTGATCACTTCAGTCACTACAGATGTTAGAATAGTCTGCATGACTTGACGGACTTCCTCTACTACCGCCTCTTTCACCAAAGCCCTTAAGTTCATGCTCTTATCACCACCCTCCTAGTGATGCATCTCAGGCTCTTCACGGGCCATCTTTATAGTCTTAGCCTTATTCCTAGTAACACATGGTTCAGCACCACGTCCTCCATGTGCTCCACCCCTAGAAGCCTTAGATGATCTACCTCCAGCCATTTTCTATCGCTATAAGATTTAAACACTAACACGATCATTCAGGGAATAGCTCAGTTTATGTTAAGTATAGTAAGTCCCTAGTTACCGTGGCCAGTTGTGATTAGCCACTTACTTTACTCTTCACACCCCAAGCATTTCCTATCCTAACTACATCAGTATCTAGATCTACTAAGAACACATAAGTCAAATAGCACACGTACCTAATACTGGTTAACTTTAAGAAAAGAAATACTTGATGACACGTAGCTACTCGGGCTGACATCCCTCCATTCGTCCTATTTTTAGTTTAAGTTTAGGTTTTTAAAAAAATATTTACCCAATTCTCTTAAACTTTGGCTCTGATACCAACTTGTAAGGCCCCGTTCCCGGGCACCTCACAATTGGTCAATCATAGCCCTAAACATACATAATAATATACATTTCATAAAGCATTGTAGCGGAATAATGTTTACAAAAGGCCATTCATTTATTATTAATTATTGTTGTTAAGCAATACATCATAGTTCATTAGTACAAAAGGATTGTTTATATGTATTAGAAAATAACAATATAATCAAACATGAATAGATGTCAGTCTTGTCCCCCCGACTAGCTTCATCCTCGTGCCATCCTCAACAATATTTACCTGCCAACTAAAAATATATAAAAGTCAGCGTTGCAGAGTGAGTTCAAGTTTAAAAAGTATTAAAATACCTTGTATAGATATATGAAAATATCCTTTGTTGTAAAATAATTCCTTTACTTTGGTATGTGATCACACATCATACATACATCCAGGTAATACTTTCTTTCTTTTATTACTGTGCGCATTCATTCATTTCATACTTTTATCATTATCTTTCACTTTCTTACGGACCAATGTGCAATACCTCGAACATTGTGCACGAAGCTGATGCTGGGCCTGTGGTCTATAAATATACTACGAACATTGTGCACTAAGCCGACCCAGTCACCTAGGGTATTCTACAAGGGTCCCTGTCAGTCTCAATGACTGACCCTACATGCATCCTTCAGGTTAGCTAAACTGCATACAGTTGAGCTAACGACAACATGGTCGTGCACCTTCTATACATTTGCTTGCAAAACTTTCATTCTTTCATTTATGTTCCACTTTTCTTTATCATTAATCTTTCACTTTTATTAATGATAATACTTTCCCGTATACGATCATAAACACACCATGTAAAGTCAGACAATAATAATAATTATGGAACATAAGAACAGCTCATATTTATGCATAATAATAACAATTAAAACCCTAAAGTCAAACTAGGGTCAAACCCTAAACATTCGGTTTTTCTCCAAAATTTCAGAAAAAATTTCTTAGTGTTAGGCGCTTGAGAACTATGCAGGTGCATGAGGCCTGTTTAGGCACATCAGCACTATTCAGGCGCATGGCCTTACACTTAATCCTTTTTCCCACTAAGACTTGGGCGCATGAACTATTCATGCGTATTGGCACTATTGGGGCGCATCATCCTATACTTAACTTTCTAAGGCACATTTTCAGGTGCCTGGGCCCTGTTTGGGCGCATGACCTTAGTATAATTCTAAGGCAAAAAGGGTAGGCACATGGGAGTGATGTTTGGGCGCATGAACCCTATTTGGGCGCATGAATCCTATTTGGGCGCATGACCCTACTTAGAACTTTTTCTAAGGCAGATTTTAGGCGCATGAGCCTTATGTAGGCGCATGAGCCTTATGTAGGCGCATGACCAACCTGTTTGACACATTTCTAACATATTTTCAGTCCCAATCATCTTATCCTCATATTCTAAGATTATTACAACCTTTCTGAGCATAAACATCACATAACAACCATAAACCACCATCATATAAACATAAAACATACGTGTACACACATACAAACTATAAAATCATTTTAATACATTTTCAGCCCCAAAAAGAGTTAAAACATGTAAAACTGCGGGGTCTAGAACTCACCTAAACTGCTTCCAAGCTTAACTCCTTCGCGTTGAACTTTTCAGAAGTTTCTAACACCTAGGCATGTCTAAAATCACATAACTGAGTACATATAAACAAGTAAGAACACCTAGAAATCGGTTTCATGGTTAAAATTCCATAAAAACCAAACCAATTATTCAAAATTTACTTACCTAAGCCCAGATTTGCTGCTTTCTCTCTCTAGAAACCGAAACCCAGCTTTCTTCTTCTTCTTCTTTTTCTTTTGGTCGAGAAAAAGCAGGTGGAGTTGACATATATGGGCGGCCATGCCCATAATATATTAAAATATTAAACATTGTACCTTTTTGCACTTTAACCCCTCCAATTTGGCTTCTTCCTTTTCTTTCAAAATACTTTTGTTTTTTTCTTTTTCTTATTTCCTTTCTTTCTTTTATTTTAGACCAAATTTTTGGGTGTTACACTACAACTTGAAACTTAGGTCTGATGTTAAGTCTTTAAACATACTAAAGGCTGATTTTAAAAGAGCAGAATCTGACTATAAACCAAAAATTGAAGAGCTAGAAAACACTGCATCTACTTTAAAACATGAGCACTCCAACTACAGGGCTCGAATAAAAGACTTAGTTTCAAGGTTGAGTGAGGCTCAAGCCCAGCAAGTAATAGCTGAGGCTGAAGCAAAGAAGTATGCTATCGAAGAGCATAACTTCAACAACATTCTTGTATCAACATCTCACTCAAAGGAATGTTATCAAAACAAGAGTGGGTTGGGAACCAATGAAACTGCTCCACCACATTCTTATATGTCTATTAGACAACAAGATGTGGTACTGATGAGAAATAGGTTCCAACTGTTGACCAACTATCTCTTGAGAAGAAGAGTGATGCAAAAATGGTTACCACCACCACCACCATAGAGAAGGACAAGGTAGAAAACCTCATCCCCTCAGCTGAAAACAAACATATGACCACCAAACAAAGAAAGAACAAGATTCAAGCAGCCAAAAGAACTGCCAAGAAGGTGGCTGAGTCCAAAATAAAAATTGACCCAAGGCAAAAGTGTGTTTTCATCGTAGCTGGATTCCAAGTGGTTAGAAGCTTAGATTTAGGATAGGAGTATAGTACCAGTACTCCTATCCAACTGAAGGATCTAAAGCAAAAAGGGAAAGCTATTGAAGAAAACAAGAAGACCAAGAAACAACAGCCTACATGTCCCACCAAAGCAAACACTGAGTGCATAATGTGTGGACTGCACAACCACATGGCCAAATATTGTTTTTACTATCCTGAAAGCACACATTATGCAAACAGGGTTAAGAAAGGAGCAGCCAAGGATGGTGTCACATTTGGACCACACAACAAGGTTCAAATATTGAAGAAAGGAAAGCAAGCTTCTAAAGCCAAGTTGCCTTCGGAAGAAACATCTTCTTCCGAGAAGAAAATAGCTTCGGAAGACAAACCAAAGAAAGTTCCGAAGAACAAGAAAGCCCCTCTCAAACCTTCCAAGAAGAAGTCTGCTTCAGAAGAGAAGGATGAGAAAGCTTCTTTCGAAAAGAAAGAAGCTTCGGAAGAATGCTCTGCTGCCCAAGCTTCATCAAGCTTTTCTTCACAGATCAACCAAAGGATGGAATGGAAGATCAGAGAAGATACTGCAGCCTAAACCTCCTCTTCCCAGACCAGTATTAAACCCCTATGCTTACACTTTGGTTCAATTATGTTATCATCATTGGAAGAACCCAAGACCAAGAAGGCTTAGGTTTCCAATCGATCTAACTGTTTCACCTTTGTGCAGGGACATCCATATGATATTAATAGAAAGATTTTGGATTGTTGATAGTGGATTCTCCAGGCACATGACAGGGAACAAATCTATTCTTCAATAATTTCAAAATTTTGATGGAGGTCCTGTTCAATTTGGAGGTGAAGCCAGAGGATACATTTCTGGTAGAGGTAATGTGTCCAATGGTAAGTTAACAGTCGACAAAGTACACTTTGTTAAACAGCTTGAACACAATCTCTTAAGTGTTTCTCAGTTCTGTGATCAAAAGCATCAAATGCTTTTCACAGAACATGAGTGCATTATCCTGACAATTCCTAAGGAGTTGGTGCTTTTAGATATTCCAGGAAAGGAGATATGTATAAGCTACACATGAACAATGCTTCCCCACTGGGTGAAGTGTCATGCTTTCTTTCCAAAGCTAATAGTGATGAGTCAACTCTTTGGCATAAAAGAATGTGTCATGTTAATTTTAAGACAATGAATAAATTGGCAAAGAATAACTTGGTACATGGTATGCCTAAAAAGGAGTTTTTCTATAAAGACAACTATGTTTCTTGTCTGAAAGGGAAGCAACATAGGGCATCCCACAAATCCAAAGAAGTTAACTCTATCACTACTCCATTACACTTACTGCACATGGATCTATTTGGTCCTACAAGTATAATGAGTATTGGAAGGAAATCATTCTGCCTTATGATAGTTGATGATTTTACTAGATTTACATGGGTATTTTTCTTAAGAACTAAGGATGAAACTACTAAAACTTTAAAATCTTTTATTCTTAAGATAGAAAATCAAATTGATCACAAGGTAATGACAATCAGAAGTGACCAAGGGACAGAGTTTAAGAATCTAGTTCTTGACTCATTTTGTAACTCAAAAGGGATTACAAGACAATATAGTGCTCCTATAACTCCTCAACAAAATGGTGTTGCTGAGAGGAGGAACAGGACACTTATTGAGGCTGCAAGAACCATGTTGGTTGATTCAAAGCTGCCTCTAACTTTCCTTGTAGAGGCAGTTAGCACTACATGTTATGTGCAGAACATGATTCTCATTGTTAAGCCCTATGGAAAGACCCCTTATGAGTTATGGAACAAGAGGCCACTGTTCATTGGCTTTCTAAGGTCCTTTGGTAGCGGATGCACCATACTTAACACAAAGGACACTTTGGCAAAATTTGCTGAAAAGTCAGATGATGCTATCATTGTTGGATACTCTTCAAGCTCCAAAGCTTATAGAGTATACAACATTAAGAATCAACAATTTGAGGAGTCAT
>BJCO01743037.1:0-10122 GCA_018326465.1 Flaveria floridana
GCTCTATCTCACTCTTTGAATAAATCAGGATATCATCAATAAACACAATCACTGATTTATCCAACATCGGCTGACACACTCGATTCATCAAGTCTATAAAAGCAGCTGGCGCATTGGTCAAACCAAAAGACATGACAAAAAACTCGTAGTGACCGTAGCGCGTGCGAAAAGCTGTTTTAGGAATATCCTGCTCTTTTACCTTTAGCTGATGGTAGCCAGATCGAAGATCTATCCTTGAAAACCAACTGGCACCTTAAAGCTGGTCAAACAAATCATCAATCCTCGGTAAGGGGTATCGGTTCTTCACCGTCAACTTGTTCAGCTCACGGTGGTCAATACACATCCTCATACTACCGTCTTTCTTCTTCACGAATAAGACCGGAGCACCCCAAGGAGAGATACTCGGTCTAATAAACCCCTTATCAAGCAGCTCTTGCAATTGCTCTATCAACTACTTCATCTCAG
The DNA here is from genome assembly GCA_018326465.1 of Flaveria floridana. Taxonomy (NCBI): domain Eukaryota; kingdom Viridiplantae; phylum Streptophyta; class Magnoliopsida; order Asterales; family Asteraceae; genus Flaveria; species Flaveria floridana. The sequence goes on from BJCO01743037.1 coordinate 466, forward strand.
TCGGAGCCAAACGATACGGTGCCTTGGCAACACGTTGGGCACCCGGTATCAGATCAATCTGAAACTCAATCTCTCGATCAGGTGGCACTCCTGATAAGTCTTATGGGAACACGTCTGGAAAGACACACACCACTGGAACATCAGATAGTTGTGGTGTTGGCATTTCCACATCCTTTACATAACACAAGTAGGCTCTACATCCACGCCTCATACACTTTCCCGCCACCGCCATTGAGATTTCTTTCGGGATCGTCATGACCCGATCCCCATAAACAGTTACCGAACTCCCGTCAGGCGCTATCAAACGAATCATCTTCTTGCGACACACTATATTTGCCTCGAAGTCCGCCAACCAATCCATCCCAAGAACCAAATCGAAACCACCTAAGGCTATCACAAATAGTCTAACCGGGAATCCATGACCTTCTAACTCCACATCGCAGTCTTCTATCATCTCAGAAATCCTGACAGACTTACCTATGGTGGTTCCTACGTCGAAGGGCTTATCAATACTTTTACTCCTATTGGGAAGCTTAGCACAGAAAGCAGCAGAAATAAAACTTTTACTAGCTCCGGAATCAAACAACACAGAAGCAAGAGTTTGATTACTAGATACATACCTGACATGATATCGGGGCCCGTCCTAGCCTTCTCCTGCATTATCGTGAAGGCCCTGCGCCCTCTGCCCTTGGTTCCTTGCAATCCCTGCTTATGTGACCCTTTCCTCTGCAGTTATAGCACCGTACCACCCCACACTCTCTGGCCACATGACCGTGCCTCCCACATCGGAAACAGACATTGGTCCCCAATCTACATTCCCCGGGGTGTTGGCGTCCACATATGGAGCAGAGGTTTGGCCTCCACATACATTCTCCAATATGCTCTTTGGCACACTTACCACACTTCCTCGTCCCCGCACCGGACGAAGCTGCACGCCGGTCCTCCGTCCTGGCAATCTTTTTGTTGAGAGTGGCCCTGCCACGTCCAAACCGCTTTCCGTTCCAGTTCTTGTCGTCGCTACCCTTCATGCTTCCTTCAATAGCAGTCGTCTCCTTCACCGCCCTGATTACCTCAGTCACCACAGATGGCAGAATCGCCTGTATGACCTGTTGGACTCCCTCAACAACAACCTCTTTCAGGGTGGTCCTCAAACTAGCACTATCATCGTTGCCTTCCAGGTGAGGGGCCTCGGGCTCTTCGAGTGCCATTTAAGCCGCCCTAGCCATGCTTCTCGTGACACGCAGTTCAGCACCACGTTCACCACAAACTCTATCTGACAAAACCTTAGGAGATCTACCGCTAGCCATCCTTTAACACACACTGAAAGATTCAAACACCAACACAGTCATTCAAGGAAACAGCTCAGTTTATGTCAATTATAGTAAGTCCCTAATTACAGTGGCCAGTTGTGATTAGCCACCCACTTTACTCTTCATACCCTGAGCATTACCTGTCCTGACTACATCAGTATTTAAATCTACATACAACACATAACCACATACCATGCGCACATAATATCGGTTAACATTACGAAAATACCTGATGGCACGCAGCTACTCAGATTGGTATCCCATCCCTTTCCGTCCCATTCTCAGTTTAAGTTAAAGTTTATTTTGAAAATTTACCCGTTTCACTTAAACTTTAGCTCTGATACCAACTTATAAGGCCCCGTTCCCAGGACGCTTACAGCTGGTCGATCATCGCACAAAAACATACATTTTCATTTATTTTATATAAACATTGTAGCAGAAACATTCGAAATGACATCTCATTTCATCATAAAAGCTTTTGCAAATAGTACATCGTTATACAGTTACAAAATACGTTGTTGCATTACATCATAAAAGCATTATATAAATGGATGCCATCCAAAAGAGCCGAGTAGCCGCTCCGTGCCATCCTCAGCAATATTTCCTGCCAACTGAAAACACATAAAAAGTCAGCATTGCTGAGTGAGTTCTAGTTTTATAATAAAACATACTTTTCTTTTGTTAAAACCATTCTTTGATTTCATGCGATCACACATCATACGTACACATAGATAATATCATTATTATCTTCGTCATTCGTTCATTCATTCTTTAACTTCCGTTCATTCATCGTATGTCTTTAACTTTCACATTCTTTTATCTTTTCATCATTTCTTTCCATTAAACAATAGACTTTACCCTTCTGTTCGTGGTACTGGACCTAGGCCTATCATAGACCTTCTATAACGGTGTGTCGCACCTCTGGCCACAGTACCTAGGGTAAAGTCTAGGTGTACCATTACTATATACAATACCTTTCTGTTTCGTGGTGCTGGACCTAGGCCTATCATAGACCTTCTATAACGGTGCACTGCACCTAGGCCTGTAAATGAACCGAACAAACACGAACATCAACATGTTCGTGTTTGTTCATTTAAGTTTTACCGAACACGAACACGAACACGAACACATAATCGAACATGATTTTTTGTTCATGTTCGTTTATTAAGAAAATAAAAATGTTCATGTTCGTTCATGTTTGTTCGTTAAAAAGCTAAATGAACACTTCACGAACATAAACGAACACAAATGAACAATAATAAACAAACATAAATGAACAATAATAAACAGACATAAATGAGCAATAATAAACATACATACTGAACACAAAAAACAACGTTAAATGACCATTTTGGAACTTTTAGGTGTACTAGTGGAGATTGAAATTTCACTAAACCTATATGTTTTTAGTATAACATAATACATTTAAGTTGGAAATATTAACACATAATATCCTTTTATTAATATATTAATATATATAAATAAACGAACGTAAATGAACAAACATAAACGAACATATATAAACGAACATAAATGAACGTTCATGAACGTAAACAAACAAACAAAAAATGTGTTCATGTTTGTTTGTTTAACTAAACGAACACAAAATTTTTGTCCATGTTCATTCATTTAATAAATAAACAAACATAAACAAACTTCCCGCCGAACAGTTCATGAACAGTTCATGAACGTTCGGTTCATTTACAGACCTAACTGCACCTCTTGGCCACAGCACCTAAGGTAAAGTTTAGGTGTACCATTACTATATACAATACCTTTCTGTTTCGCGGTGCTGGACCTAGGCCTATCATAGACCTTCTATAACGGTGCACTGCACCTCTTGGCCACAACACCTAAGGTAAAGTTTAGGTGTACCATTACTATATACAAAACCTTTTGGTTTCGTGGTGCTGGACCTAGGCCTATCATAGACCTTCTATAACGGTGCACTGCACCTCTTGGCCACAACACCTAAGGTAAAGTTTAGGTGTACCATTGCCATGTGCAATATCTTTCTGTTTCGTGGTGCTGGACCTAGGCCTATCATAGACCTTCTAAAATGGTGCACTGCACCTCTTGGCCACATCACCTAAGGTATGCAGCAATGGTTCTATACAATGGTTGATCGCAGTGTCAAGCTTTTCTTACTCTCACTCGTTATTGATGCATACATTCTTTCATTACGTTCCTCTTTTTATTATCTTTCACTTTACGTTACATAATACTTTTCATTCATTCATTAACATAACACGTAAAGCCACGGGAAAGATAAACATACATCATAATAAGGAACATCAACATAGACTGGAAATCACCATCATATAGGGCAACATCATACATAACATACATCATGCGTAAACATGCAACGTCATCATGCCCCATACACTCTAAGACCTCAATGGTCATCTTACATGTACCTACGGGGGCTTCCACGTCAAAAATTACATCTGCACTTTCCCCCGAAAGTCAATAATTAAACTATGCTTCTCCTCGGGTACAGCAGCCCTATTTGGGCGTATGGACACCCTTCAGTCTCATGGCCTCCATGCGACTAAACATCATGCGAATGGACCAATGCGAATGAACACCAATGCGGATGAACACCCAATCGTGCGAATGGACCTCTTGCGGTTGAACACTATGCGAATGGACCTTATGCGAATGGACCTCATGCGGATGGACTTAATGCGGATGAGTACCTATGCGACTGGGATCTCAGTCGCACGACTCCCCATGCGACTGGCCCTCCAGTCATGCACTGAGCTTCAATCGTCCGACTAAACTACAATCGTACTTCTATCGGCCGTATGGCCTCCAGTCGGTCGCCTAGCCCTAACTGATGCAGAATGCAGTTCATCCCGAACCCAATCTGCCATTTTCGACCTTCAACCTCATCCAAACCCATTCTAAGCCCAAATCAACCATCCTAAACCTTAGGAATGCATACTACAACACCATTCAAGCACGCACAAGCCCGAAAACATACTCCAAACGCATCATACGCAAACGCACCCAAATGGGTCAAACACACACATAAACAAAAACGGGTTTACTATGTGTTCCAGCCCCAAATCAGTTGAAAAAGAGTAAAATAGGGGTGCTAGAACTCACACAAACTACAAGAAGAAGAAGAGCTTCGTCTAGACCTGCCACACGACGATTTTGCACACTCGAACCAAGCTTTCTTCTTCTCTTCTCCCTTTTCTCTCTTCTTTCTCTCTATGGCTGATATGTGTGGGTGTGGGGCGAGGGTAACGGCTGCCCTCTCCCTTTAAATACCCTCACTTACCCGACTTTCTCACGTTGACGAGTTTGGTCCCCCGACTTTGGACTTTATTTCTTTTTCTTCTTTTGTCGGCTTCAAAGAAAATATCCAGGTGTTACACTGCCACTTTTTAGGTCTTCAAACCTCTTCTCAACTTTATAATCCATTCCCACCTCCCACCACTTAAACCTCCTCCCCATCCTCCCTCTCAAGTCTCACCACCGTCACCCCACTCCCCCACCTACGCCCGCCTCCCTGCGCCCGCTTACGCCCGCCTCCCTGTGCCTCCCACCACTTGAACCTCCTCCCCATCCTACGGACCACCGTCGGCTCACCCCGCATCCCTCCTTTACCATCGCACCCTCCTCATCGCCGCCCTCCCTTACGGTCGCTGCCCTCCTTCCCATCGCTGCCCTCCTTCACAGTAGTCGTCGCCGTAACAAACACCTGATGTAATCTGCTGCAATTGAGGTCAAATCATTTATTTTGAATCCATTTGCTCACCAGGTGTTTGTGGAAGTGCCTGTGTGTCCTCAAAAGGGTAAAGGGTCAAGCTCGTGTTCAGTCATTGAAAGAGCTCCGGCGGGTGGTCACGGATCACGCCGGGACGGTGGTTGATAAAGGGGTGGATGTTCTTTCATCTTTGTTGGGTCCGTACACATCTTATGCTATTGAGTCTTGATTCGTCTTCAAGGTTGAATCTTATGCATCCTGCAAAAGCGTCATTGGTGGTGGATATGTTGAATGAGGGTTCTATTAAAACAAAGATCAATTGCACCAAATTGTTTCGGACATTGATGGAAGAAGACGATTTTGACATGGAAATTGTTTGCAGCCATAGTTTAATTGTTGGTTTGATGTGGATGGTTAAAGATAAACAACATTTAAGTGGAAATTTACGGGGTTTAAAGCTGCTTCAATCGACATGCTCACATAAACAAGTGACAATCTTGATTGTTAGCATTGGACCATTAGGTGAAAACAGATGTTATTGAATATTGATGGTCCAACAAAATTACCAAAAAGCCTTGAAGAATGATTGTATATAGTGAGCTTTGTGGAATTATTACCAATGGTAAAAAATCACTTTCATGTTAATTACAGAATATTGATTGTCCAACAAAATTACCAATGATGTCTTCACTTGAAAAGATAACCGAGAGCACTTTCACCTTAACCGGATCATGTTCCAAAAATCTTGATGATTTCTACATAGTTTACTTTAGATCTTAAAAATAGGCGTGGGATTTTTAATTTTGATCTTAAAAAATAGGTTTATGTTAATTACAGAATATTTTAATAGTCTACAGATGTTAAAAAAACAAACAGTATTTTTCTTGCAGACTGCAGACGTTTGGTCAACCTCTTCTGCTGCAGATGTCTATAGATGTGGTCCGCAGACTGCAGACGTTTTCCTGCAGAAAAGCAATCAGCACCTTAGTCAGCTTAACAGTATCAAAAATTCTTGAAGGATTTAAAATCCCTAAAGCATGTTCAAAACATATGAAAATATATTCAATGAAATTGCAAAGGTTCTTATATAGGTTGAAACAATATGGAAAGATGTAGTACAATTATTTGAGTGATTACTTGACAAGTAAAGGATACAAAAATAACCTTATTTGTCCATGTGTCTTTATTAAGGAGACAACATCAGGATATGTGATCATAGGTGTATATGTTGTTGACTTAAATATAGTTAGAACGTAAGATGAAATTCAAGAAATGGTTATGCTTTTAAAGAATTAATTTGAAATGAAAGACCTTGTAAAAAAACAAATATTATCTTGGTCTACAAATTGAGCATGTGCATAATGGAATCCTGCTGCATCAATCAAATTATACTAAGTAGTTTTTAAAACGTTTTAATATGGACAAGGCAAATCCCTTAAGCACCCCAATGGTCGTTAGATCACTCAATATTAATAATGACCAATTTTGACCCTGTGAAGACAATAAAGAAGTTTCTAGTCCAGAAGTACCATACCTTAGTGCAACTGGAGCCCTTAAGCATCTTACTAACTATACAAGGCCAGGCATTTCCTTTGCAGTTAATTTGTCAGCAATGCTTATTTCATCTCCCACAAAAAGACATTAGAATAGGATTAAACATATTTTTTTGATATCTACGATGAAATGTTGATTTAGGCTTATTTTATCCTAATGATTCAAAAGAAGGTTTAGTTGGTTATGCAGATGCAGGTTATTTATTTGCTCCTCATAAGGTAAGATCTTAATCTAGATATGTGTTTAAGAATATAAGAATATAAATTTCATGGTGTTCTAAAAAACAAACACTTGTTGTAATATTCTCAAATCATGCTGAAGTCATTGCACTACATAAAGCTTCTAGAGACTGTGTATGATTAAGTTCTATGACATAACTTTTATTAACTTCTTATGGACCGGAGAAATATATAAATCTAACACCAATCTACGAAGATAATACAACAAAAGAAGGGTACATCAAAAGTGATTTAACAAAACATATACCTCCAAGATTCGTTTTATACACTCAAGACCTTATTAACGATAAACAAGTTGAAATTGAATACATTCAATCCAACAACAATTCAGTAATCTTTTCACAAAGGCACTCCTTACAACAACTTTCACAAAACATATTTTTGATATTGGCGTACGACACGCACACACAATGTGATGATCTATAGAGGACAATTTGATAGGGAGGTTATAAGTTGCACTCTTTTTTCCTTAGCTAAGGTTTTTTTCCACTGGGTTTTTCTTTAGCAAGGTTTTTTAACGAGGCAGTACTACAAGACCCTGAAGTTTGAAAAAGTGTCATCCAAGAGGGAATGTTATGAAATATCATGAATTATTGGATTTCATTTTTCAAAGCCTAAGATTAAAATTATTTACCTAGTTGTCTCCTAAATAGTTACCATCAAATAGTACATGTATTCATAGTATAAGAAAAATTCAATATCTTGAATAAACTCAAGAGTTATACATTTATTATCACTTCTCTCTACAATTCTCTTTAAACTCCTTTAGTTACTTCAATAAACTTGCTATAATTTTAGTTAAATTGTAACAATAATCAAATTGATATTGTAATGAATCTCATATGGAGAAGAATGATCATATGTTGGTGATGATAACAATATATGAGAAAGGTTAGTGTAGCATACACATCATACCCAAATTTCTTAAAAAAATGTATATAAAATGAAAGTGTATGGACACGAAACATGACATGTATATGTTTGAAAGTGCAAAAAACAACACATTTTCAACAATAGATTTAAAAGGCCTAAGGGAAACAATTCATGATAGGATAACTGACACATCTAAGTGAGATGGTTAAAATTATAAATAAAAGTGATTAAATAGCAATAACAAGAATGAGAAATAGTAGCGGAATTTCCTCAAATATCATGATGAATGGTATGCAAAGGAACAATACTATAGACTAATAACGGATAAAACAATAATCTAGTATATTTTTGAAATATTGCATCAACTACAAATATTGTGTAGACTTTATACGCAAAAAGAAATGAAAACCTAAACAATATATAATTTGATAGGTTTTCAAGACACGTATGGCATAGAAAACAAAAAACAAATGTAGAAGAAGTGAGAGAATACAATTAATCAGGGTCGGCCCTAAGTAGGGAAGGGGTGGGCAAAGGCCTAAGCCTGAGGGCGTCTGAAATCTTTAGAATTTCTTTATTAAGGAGGGATCCTAAGAAAACCACAATCTTATGTGAAAACTAGAGAAAACTAATAAAACCGTTCACATAATTTACAAATTTTTAATCACTACCATTTATATATTTTGTGTGTATATATAAATAAGGGTATGGATCAAATGAAAACCCGTAGCATGACATATACATCACATATAGGTTATGTATACATAACCATTTTTTTATTCAGCAAAGTGTTACATATACGTAAGACTCTTCATTCTCGTATTTTTGTTCAACATATATGTAACAAAAACTTAAATAACCTTTTAAAAATTAAAATAACAAAAAAATAATGAATAATGTTAATGGTTTTCGTGGTTTTCTTTGGTTGTCACATAACTGCTGGTTTTCTCAAACCCTCCCTTTTTTATATTATATAGATATATATTTAAAGAAAACTTATACACTTTGTTAAACACTTACAACATTAGCAAACCCATATAAATTTTAAATATTTTAGGCCTATTAAACATTAAAGTCTATTAACATTATAATTATTTAACCCATTACCTAGTAGTAAATTCCAAACACATTTAGTTGGTCCAATAGTGTTTCTTGAACTGATTTTATAGACTTCTATATATTAGCTATTGATTTTATATTATAAGGGCTATTTTTATTACTCGCCCAAGCCCTAAAAGTTTTTGAGTATTCTCTGGGACGGACTTGCAGCTGATGTGGTTTAGGCCATATATGGTGGAGCTTTCATCTTGTAAGAGTTTTAGTAGACATGCCAAGATATGAGAATATTATAGCTACAAGGGATCTATAACTAGTTGATCGAGTGATGTCTAAGATCCTAAGTGTCATACCATTACCAACATTAAATCATTCAAAACCATTATACTATGTGGCTTCTCTAACCATCCTAACATCTAAGTAATGTGAGTGCGCCAATGATGTAAGTGGTGGAGTGGTTAAAGGGTTGATCTGGTGTACTAAGTAACCGAGGTTCAAATCTCACCTTTCCCATTTAATTTTTACGACATCCAGGTGAGGGTTTGGCTCAGAGTTTCATCCCAGGTTTGATCCTGATGGGGGCGAGGGTTTACGGATTCAATCCGGTTCCCGCGCATCAGGGGGGTATGACTTACGATTGAAGGCTAGGTCCAGGGTAACCAGTCCCGATAGATCATCAGGTCCGGAGTTCTCTGTTGTTAAAAAAAGAAAAAAGTAATGCGAGCGTACCTCGAGAGTCATAAATCCACATGTCAACAACTTAACACATCAAAAAATCTATTGTAAGCCAAAAAATAATGAACTTGACTGATATCGGTTTGTCAAGCCTAATCAAAAACAATTTATAAGGTTCCAAACTCACCTAAGATAGCTAGGGTAAGTCGGGTCGATCCACAAGGAATATGTG
>BJCO01743083.1:0-11542 GCA_018326465.1 Flaveria floridana
GGGGGGGGGGAGATGGTATTCGAATTGCAGTTTGTTAGAAGTTGTTAGATATGTTAGTTGAAGTACTTGGGTCGGGTCGACGTCAACAGTCAACTATTAACAATAGCAGTATAAATAGGTGGGATGTAACAAAGAAAGGTGCGTAGAAATTGAATTAGTTCTTTCCCTCTTCATTCTCTCTAACTAGCTTAACTAACTTTCGAGACCCTCCTCATCTTCTTTAAGGTTCTCTAAGCGTTAATGTGAATTTAAACATTGTAACCAATCTTTAATACGCGAATCATGTATTCAAACAAGATCTAAGGAAATTTGTTTTGGCTTTTTTTGATAATATTCTCATTTATAGTCCCTCGTAAAAAGATTATTTATTGCATTTGAAAGTGCTATCTGGTCTTTGGAGGAAAAAAATCAGTTGGTAGCAAAGGAAAGCACATGAGTGTTTAGAGGTACTAAGTTAAAATATTTAGGGCATATTATACCTCAAAAAGGTATTAGTACGAATCCTATAAAATTAAAGTCATTTAAGAGTGATCTGTCCTTATAAAATGTTAAAGCTTTCGGAAGCGGTCTCTCTATCTTTTAAGATAGAGGAAAGACTCGCCACCATATACCCCCGACCCTGCTCTTCAGTGGGATATACTGGGTATGTTTGTTTGTTTGTTTTGGTACTATAAAAAATTTGTGAAAGATTATGGTAGCAAAACCAAGCCTTTGACCCAACTTTTGTAAAAAGATTAATTTCATTGGGAAGAAAATTTCTAAGTTGGCCTTTTAGACATTAAAACTATAACACGACCATTTTGGCCAATTTTAATGATACATTTGTAACTAGAGACAGATGCTTCTAGGTATGGTATTACGGCTGTTTTGTTGCAGAATGGTTATCCAATTGCATAATTTGGTCAGGCTCCTTCCCCAAATAATTTACTCCTTTCTACATATGAAGGGAGTTGTTGCCAATCGTATTATGTTGTGCGAAAAAGGCAGCCCTACTTGGCACATAAACCATTTATCATCAAGATAGATAAATCTCTACTCCTTTCTAATAAAGGGGGCCATCCAAGTTAATAAGATTTAGTTTCCTGATTTTATGTAAAAAGGGTGTGTAGAAAATAGGTTGTTGATGCTCTTTCTTGGGTCACTTGTTAAAAACAGGTGTAGTTGTTCTTTTTTCCCTCCTTTTATACTTATGTTATTTTCAGTTCTACACTTTCTCATTTTATATTTGGGTTTATTAGGTTTATTATTTGTTGGCATTGGGCTGGTTTGATGCGAGCTGGGCTAGCTGGGCTGCTTGTGTGCGAGAGGTCAAGATGGGCTTATTCAAGCTGGGCCAGTAATTGCTGTTGAGTGATACGGATTGCCTAGGGTTTTCTTGCCTATATTTGCAAGGTCTCCCTTAGTCTCAGATCTCAACAAACTCACTTCACTTCACACACTCTCTCTCTCTCTCGATAGTTCTGATCTTTTTGAAGATTGTTAGGGTTACACACATTGATGACCCGTATGTTGTTGTTCTTGTTCTGAGTTTTAGATCATCACATTGATGTTCTTGTTTAGAGAGTGATTGTGTTTGTTCATCTGTATTCTTTTGATTGTATCACTGTCGGATCTTATTGGTTGAATCTGATTATCATATTTTGACATCACTCATGGTGAATTAGTGTAGACTGCTACTGCTTCTATTCATAGTGGTTTAAAGGAAGATATTAGCCGACTTACATGGCATTCTACAGAACTTAGAAGTAAACTAATGATCGGTAATTCTTATGGTCTTAAACTAAAGATTTAACAATGGCTGCATGATTCTATCACACCCAAACCACAAACGCGAGCTGTTGTATCAATCTCACAACCTAGCATAAGAAAGTCTTATGCACATTCAAGACCACAAAACTAGATTGAATTAAAACTATAACAGTTTTACATATATCCACACCTCTATAACGTTTAAATCACAAAACATAAATTCAATACACCGCCCTAGGTATGTTTAATACATCCAATATCTTTTACATGAAGATTTTATTCAACTTAACCGCTAAGTGTCCTCAATCTAGCTTATTGCCTTCCAACATTCCTTGCTCCTGCATCACGAGCTATAACACATCTACAGTAACGTTGCTTGTGAGTTTTAACCAATGAATCTATAGTAATTAAACATGACAAATTGTGCAAGTAAATATCAACAAATCAAATGTATACTCTCCGCAACGAGCATCAATTTTAACCACATATATGCCACTCTAGGTTTATTATATAAAATAATTAGTTTAGTATCCCTTGTGTTACACGAATAAATATTTAATATATTAACTAGTTAGTAACAAAATTTTGTTAATTATAAAATGATATCTTAAGATAAGATATTATTAAAATTGTATATGATTTAGGATTTTAAATAAGAAAACCATGATATCAGGTTTTAAACTTTTTTTTATTTGAGAAAATTGTTTTTTAAACATTTTATTTCAAAATAAAAGTTAATGTCACTTTTAAATTTATTTTATTATAATTTTGAAGTTTAATTATTTTTGTTTCATAAAAAATATTTTTTAAAAACAAATGTTTTAATAATTTCATATTTTAAAAAAGTTTCATGTTTTAAAAAAATTATTATTTTATTAAAAGTTGTTTATTTACAAATTTTATTTATAAAAAGATCACCTTCTTAATTTATTAGAAAATATTTTTAATATGAAAAAAGAATTAAATAATATGATTGATAGTTAATGTAATTATTTACTAAGAGACAAAGAAGGAAAAAATAATTTAGGAGGTGTATATTTATGCCATGTGTTCCGAAAAGATTCTTTTATTAATATAGATAGATAGGAGAGTAGGTTATAGGCACACTAGTTGATCAAATCCATCACCATCAATTTTGCCCAACCCTTTCCACCATCCCACTATAGAAACATCACAATAAATCATAAGTCATCATTTCCTTTTGGTAGATTGAAAATGAGTGCATTACTTAGCTTTTGCTTTAGTATGTCAAATGCATCTTCTTGGTTGGGACACTAGTTAGATTTTACACTTTTTTGGGTAAGAGTAGTAAGCGATGTTACGATCTTTGAGAAACCCTGGATAAACCTCTTGTAATATCCTACTAATCCTAGAGAAATCTACAGATCTCAGTTGTTGATTTGGGAGTTTCTCATCTCATTACTGCTTCCTTAATTGGGTTTACTTGAATTCTATTGTCATTGATAACATGTCCTAAAAATTACACCTCTCTTAACAAAAATTTGCATTTGGAGAATTTTACGTACAATTGCTTCTTCGTTAATAATTCCAACAACTTTCATAGGTGTTTTCCTTGTTTTGCCGCAGTTCATGAATCGACCAAAAATTCATCAATAAACACGATCACAAAACTCATCCAAGTATGGCTTGCACACCCGGTTCATCAGGTCTATGAAGACCGCAAGTGTGTTGGTCAATCCAAATGGTATCACTAAGAACTCATAACGACCATACTTTTTCCGAAAGGCCGTCTTTGGCACACCCTCTTCTCACACTTTCACGTGGTGATAGCCTGAACACAAGTAGATCTTCGAGAAGTAACTCAATCCTTGCAACTGATCAAACAACTCGTTGATGTATGGCAAGGGATATCGGTTCTTCACCGTCACCTTGTTCAGGTCTCAGTAATTGATGCATATTCATATCAAACCATCCTTTCACAAACAGGCCCGAAGCTCCCTAAGGCGACGAGCTAGTCTGATGAACCACCTTTCCACTAACTCCTTAAGTTGTGACATCAACTCCTTCATTTTAGACCGGGCTAATCGATATGGTGCCTTTGCAAGCAGTACAGGGCTCAACACCAAGTCAATGTGGAATTCAACTTGTTTATGTAGTGGTAGACCAGGTGGGTATTCCAAAAATATGTTCGAGTATTCCAACACCACCATAGGTAGCATCTTCGTTGACTTACGTGGCAGATCTCCCATGATTTATGTTTTTGACCATTTGGTTGTTCAGCCTTAGCGAACTTTCGTTCACAATTCATATGGGTTTTTTTGCTAAGCTAACAAGTCCTTCCCTAAGACTATATCAAAAACTTTAAGATTCATAGGGAATAGCTTTAGGAGAAGTTCTTGATCGTTTATTGTGTGACAACCCTAAAAATTAAGGTCAGACAAATTTAAGATTCTTACATGTATTAACCGGTATTGGACTAACTCTTTTATGATTTGTGTATACATTTCATGTGTATATATATATATGATACGTATGCATGCTTGCATGCATGAAAAATTATGTATGCATGGGTCTAAATTTACGTATGCATGTGATCATACGTATAAGTTTATGTTACCAAATGTTGTTTGATCATAAATACTTTAACATTACAAGACCAAATGTACCATGTTACAACCCAACTAAACACCACAAAACAATAAAACATCAAAAGTAATCTAACATCAAAACAAAACTAAGCAAACCTTAAACATCTAAACCTCAACATAAGTAAAACTTAAAGCTCCAAACTCGGTTCATTAAGCAACTCGATAAATCATAGTGGTTAACTCTGATCGGCCGATCGAGACACTCACATACTCCCTTAGCTCGCCACCTAGCTTTGAGGACACCATAGGAGCTCCTTGCTTGACACCTAGCAACCCTAAGAAAGATTACTCACCTAAGCTAGTGGTAGACTTCATGATGATGCCATTAATGGCAATCAGCCGATGGTCCTTATATACACAAAACTCTCGGTCATTTCACAAACACAAACACACCTTTGATCACAACCGCATACCATCTCTACTCTCTTCACCTCTCGGTCACTCCACAAACACAACACACTACAACCGGATACCACCATCTCCACACTCTATATATTCTCATCAACACGGGGATTCACTTTTGTTGATCAATCCAAATCTAATCAAATTTGTGATCTCAAATTTGTTTAAGCAAAAAAAGTTAATTTCTTTCATAAGCCACTCTTCTAGTTGCTGCTTTAGTGAGATTATGATTAAATCATATGGGGATAAAACAAAAAAAAAATTCAACCCACTCATCTCTATTACATGGTATACAATAGATGATAACTTTAGCAACAACAATTAGGATTGAGCATATTTTACACCAAAAACTCCTCAGCTTGAGAATTATTTGTTCAGTTATATCAATAGACGAATCTAGGATTTCACTTTATGGTATCATGGTAACTTGAAATGCAATTTTCCGTTGTCACTATATACTTGTTTATATCTTCTCTAGAATCCACAAGCTTGAACTTTTTTGTCTTTTATCAACTTTCCTTCCGATATTAGTTCAATGAATTTCACCTAGCTTCTTTTTTTGAGTTTTCACATGCTTAGCCACCACTTTCAGTTATCTTTAAATGTCTTTTATTTTTATTTTAGTAAAGGAAGAGATGGCTTTTTGATCTTCATCTAACAGGGTTGCAAATGATGATGGAGACTCTGGATTTGAAAAGTTAGAAGATGGTGCCTTAACCTTTTATATAATTTATCTTATATGAAAATCAAGTTGAAAAGACAGAAGATGGTGCCTTAACCTTTTATCTAATTTCTCTTATATGAAAATCAAGAGTGAACAAATTCGTCGACCTTGCTCTTTGTCTAGAATAGCGATAGGGTCCTCGTATTTACTTTATTTTGACATTATCAACTCTGTCACCCCTTCTAGCCTCATCAAGTGAAATCGAATTCAAGGCGCCTACAGGAGCCGCATGTCAAGCAATTAGGTTACGTGAGCTACTCGTGGAAATAATAGGTTAGGAAAAGCAAAAGGTCAGTACAAGAAAAGCATCTACATTGTCAAATGTTATAGAGTCAACATGTGTCGTTGGCAAAACAATGGTTATGGCGTCAAACGCACTGTCAATCCGATAGACCAATAAAATTTACACACAATAGTTGTTTTTTCTTGTAGTGGGTGTTATTTTAGGTTGCTAACAAATCAGCTTTTGTATTATACAAGAATCCCGTTTTTCATGGTAGGAGCACACACATACATGCCCGATACCATTTTATCTAACGGCCTCCCCACAAAATGTGGGGGAAAGACCGTGTACATCTTCCCTTAAATGGGACGGACCCTCCCTGGAACCTGCGAACGCAGGAGCTCTTTGCAGCACCAGGTACGCCCTTTTGTATAGAAGAAGAGCAAAGTTATGGTTGATTATGTATACACAAACAAGTAACAGTTATAATAAGGGGATATGCGACAAATGGGCTTGAGTAATTATCCTAGATAGTAGATAGATTAGTAAATTAGGCTTCTATGTAATTAGAATGTACGTGTATCTATTAACGAGTCCTAGGTTAATTAGGTTGCTTGATAACCAAGTTAGGTTTAGCTAATAAATACTCTAGGGTTATGTATGAGTTATTGTAAGTTGTAATTCAGTTATTTATTGTAAATACATACTTTAGCTATTTTTCATTGTTACAATAATAGTTATTGGAGATCACGTGTTCTTACATTATCTACGTGCAATTGATAATCAAGATTGTTGTAGGATGATTTCAAGTTCCATACTCAAATCATAGAAGGTACTATTAATCTAATCAACTAACCGATAATATAGCAATTGTTATCAATAATGTTTATTTGATATTATGTGATCATTAATACATAGTTTAGAAAATATTAGGCCATCATGGACTAGGAATCAGACACAAAACAATTAGATATGCAGAAATTGGTTTGCCAAGTGGAATAAGGGTGATAACATGAATTTGCAATAAAATCAAGTAGAAAGTAACATAAACTGTTAGGGAAATTATATACAATATATTTGAACTCAAGCAAACATTTGTTTAAAAATCTTATTAATCAGAAAGATCACATGGGGAACATAACATACCTCCCAAAACTGTAGAGATGTTTGACTATACATTTTATGATACTTTAAGCCAAAAAGTACTTGAATTAACACACACACACACACTCACACACACACACAAAAAAAAAAAAAAAAAAAAAAAAAAAAAAAAAAAAAAAAAAAAAAAAAAAACGAAAACAAAAAACAAAACAAAACAAGAATGTCTGTTACATGTCTCAACTGTATGTGGTTAACAAACAAATTGAATTCATGCCAAGACATGATGCTCTTAACATTTTGAAAAGGTGTAACTTCTGAAAAATGTTCAAATCATTCTGACATTATCCAAGATATTTCACTGACCTATATATTTATTATCAATCCTTTAAAGTTCAACTGCATTATCCCCATAAATACATACGGGTCATCAATTAACTTTCTCTTGTCTACCTGTCATCACCAATATTTATGATATATTACAATTAATCTTTTTAAAGTAGTGTTGTGACATTCTAAGGTTGGATCCATTTTTGTTTAAGAGTATAATTTTTTTTGTATGGATTTTTGTCTCAGAGTGTATTGGTTACTTGCTAAATAAAAAGCCTGAATTGCTTGAAGTGAAAGATAAGCGTGGTTGGACATCGTTGCAACATGCGGTCTATCGTAACAATTTGTTAGCAACAGTGAAACTACTAGATGCAAACTACTCCATTGGATATCAATCTGTCATTGGAGATGGGCCAGATACTACAGCAATTCACATTGCTGCTAGTCTAGGCCATTGTGAAATAATGAATGTTCTTATAGAAAAATGTCGTGGATGTTAAGAGTTCATTGATAATGTGAGAAGGAACATTCTTCACGTTGCTGTTGAAAATAAGAGAAAGAAAGTAATTGAGTTCATCATTGAACATGAATCATTAACAAACCTTAGCAATCAGAAAGATCGCATGGGGAATACACCTATCATTTATTGGCTGCTTCCGACATTGATAACATGGAGATGGTTATGGATTATAGGGTTGACATTAATACACTCAACCGTCAAAATCTCACTCCTTTGGACATTATATCTTCATATGATCAAAGGGAAAGATTGATCAAGGTATAAGTATTTCTTTTTAACTGAAACAAGCATATAGTTTTTTTGGCAAGATACATAATCTCATTTAATAAACTTGGAATTTTTAAAGCACCCTTCATGAAGATATAGGACAGCCTAAAATTTAAGCAGTAATATCCTAAAATACAAGATGTATATTCCTAACTAGGCTAATACCAATATCATAACTCGATATAGTATTAAAACACCTTACAAAATAGAGAATCCAACCACTGGATGCCTATGAGTGTTACCAAAATATATAAATAACAATCAACCTGTGATTCTCATGTTAATAGAATAATAGTTATCACCCATAAAATGTATGACAATCAACTACGGAAATAAAGACAAGCCCGGTTCACCCCTCTAATGGAGAAGTTTCTCTATTCATGTGCGCATCTACCGTTGTCCTTTTCGGTATATTGGTTGGTGGTGTAATCCAACGAGTTTAATGAAAAACACAAAATTTAAAAAGTTATGGCTAAATCACAGAGATGTACTTCACAAGTGGTTATCAAGCCTTTTACCGTTTAGAAACCTAAATGTATGATGCTTGCTATGTAAACCTTTTCTGCTATATGTCTATATATGTTGTGAATATTCCTTAGAACAACGAATAAGCACTACATTTTGTGTGTTCATTTGTGTTCTAATATATAACATTACCGGGAATCATCAAATAGTTTACATAAAATAACCGTGCTATATATCATTGTATAGCAAAGTAGAATCAATATGTATACTGTGAATCCAAGGATCTCAATTCAGGAATTATCAGTATTAAAATAAAATCAAATTAATGATCGCGGAATTATCATTAATTGCTGTTTAATTGAGTTAATGATTATCGAAGAACACAAACACAGTAAATGCGAACACAATAATTATTCAAAAGTATTTCATTAATTATCAAGTAATGATTACAAAAGAATAATTATGAATAACTATGAACAATGATTTCTGTGAATCAAAATAATGTTTTTATTGATGTGACGGCGGATAGGGTTGCACGATTATAATGATGTTTGACAGCCGTAATATTGCTTGATTGTGTTCCCCAAGATGTGAAACCTAGGATTCGTATTTATAGACGCTTTGAGTTAGTTAAGGAAACACCGGATCTCTTGGGATTTGATATTGATTGGTTGACTTGTTTGACTTGTTGATATTGAAATCATACAAGTGTTCTGAACTTCCGCAGGTGCCTTGTCTTCCGCGGGAGTTTTGTCTTCCGCACAAGTTTTGCTCTTCCGTAGATGACTTGCTCTTCCGTAGATGACTTGGTCTTCCGTAGGAAGTTTGTCTACCGTAGAAGTCTTCACTTCATGCAATCCTTGATCATCCGCAGGAATCTTCACTTGAGTGATTTGGTCTTGTAAAAAACATATCCACGGATTAACATTATTGTTCATCCGTAGATGTTTCTTACACTTGGCTAAATTCAGACATCCTACCAAGTATATTGATTTTCCCTGTCATTACAAAGCAACACATATATACATGGGTTAACCTATATATTCAATGCACATATATATATATTGATGGTTAGTTACAATCATTAATTACAAGACTTGATTAAAGTTCTACGCCTATACAAAATGATCTAGTCCTATCCTTCCTAGATCCAATAATACTCCCCCTTAGGCTTAGATCCTTGTAATCAGTCCCTCAAAACTGCAAGCTCTTTGACTCTTGCTATCATCTTGTTGTAGAAGTAAGATACAGCAGTCTTCTGATCATCGTACTTGTACTTGATCTTCATCTTGCTGACCTTCTTCAGAGTCTCAAAGCTCAGGCCCAAAATGTCTTCTTCAGTAGTGAGTGTTTCCACTACACTATTGTTATGCACAATTTCAAGCTCATCTTCCTCTGATATTCTGAGTTCTGAAACTTCTTTAATTATTGATCCTTTCAGCAGCCCAGCTTCATGTTTTCTTCTCTTATATGCCTTTGCATGCAGTTTGTCTATTACTTGAATCATATGCACATAAAGGCAGAGATCATTCTGTGCTTTTTCATCTGTTAGCCTTGGGAAGAATTTGTCATGGGGATATGATGTATAGCTTGGATGAAGCATTTTGATCTCTACTGGGTCAAAAATCCTTATCTTTTCAGCTTTCTTCCCATCAGCATTTCGCAACAGCACTAGCTCTTTCGTTCTTTCAACATAACCCCATTCTGTGATGGGAGAAGTAAATTGATTTCCTTTGAAGCTTTTGATGGACTCTATGTTTTTGTTCACACACCCAACCCTCTTTAACATGTCTTCATCTACAAGAGATGAGACTTCAGCTGTTCTTCTTTTCTTACTTTGTTTGATCTTTTTGTGCTCCATATCATCTCTCTTGGCTTGTTTGAGCACATCATCAATAAATCTAGTTTTCATTCCATTCACAGCCACAGAGAAGTCTCTTCCCCTAGAATGGATTGGATAGTTGGAAATAGGTAGGCTTTGTAGATCTTGGATGTCTTGCTTGGAAGACTCAATAGTGCTTCCACATCATAGAAGTAATGGATTCTTCCAGATGTCCTCTTGATGATTGCACAATCCCAGTCTGGATCATATTTCCAGGCCATAATCCTATGGTCTTCCACAGAACTGGGAGTTGTGATGTGGTCATATAGTTCGATCAGAGTGGATTTCTGCTCAGTTATTTCTCTAACTGTTGTTCCCAGAGGCCATACCTTTCCTGGGATAACTGCCTTTGGCTCTCTGATCAATTTTTATTTTTCCCTGTGTTGATCTTTGCTTTCCACCATAACTGGTTCAGCAGCCATTTTGTTGCGATGTTCAACAACAGGATTAGGAGCTTCAGTTCTGAATCTGACTCCTGTATCAAGCTCCACTTTCATCACATGTTCCATCATTCTCCTTAGTTCTCCAGTTGTTCTGTCTTTCAGCTCATGTGGTTTGTAGTTGTGCCCTTGTAACCAGCAGGTCATATTGTACTTGCTCAGTTTTGCTGTGTCACAATGGCCCAAATCTTTCTTGATTTTCTCAACTGATTGATAGGTGGTGAAAGCTTCATAATCACAGTTTGGTAGAATGAATCTTGCAGGCTCAAACTCTTTCAGAAGATTCTTCATTTCAGTTAAGTTCATCCTCTCAACCATGTCATATGGGAAACCATGGTTTATGAGGGTCATGAACATAGTTGATTCAGGCCCCTCTTCCATAATATCTTCAGTTGTTAGAAGGTCATCGGCCTTTGATTCTTTTTGCTCAGTTGGTGACTCCATCTTTGTTAGCTCATTCCATTCTTCATCACTTTTACCATCACAACTGGATGATACCTTCACAGTAGATAAATCTACTGAAGGTGTATGTTCAGGAGATGTGGGCTTTTGCTTTTTAGGGGAACTTTCATCTTCAATTTTCTTTTTGATAGAGCCCAAGTATTGTCTCTTCCGTGAATACAAAATTAGTTTCTTAGAAGCTTCAGTTGATTGTTTTGATTGTTCAATACTTGGGGCCTCCCTAGATTCCAATGCACTCAGTTTCATCTTCAGCTGATTAAGTTCTTCATCTTTTTCTTTGATCAGCTTATCCTTTGCGGATACTTCATCAGTCATATGCTCTACTCTAGAAGTCAGCTGTTCCTTTTCATTTTTCTCATACTTCACAG
>BJCO01743085.1:0-13236 GCA_018326465.1 Flaveria floridana
CCTCCAATCCCTCTTCCAAACCCTAATATCCCAATCCTCCACCGCCAACTACCACAACGCCACCGCCGGAGACCCCCAATCACCGACCTCCGTCACCGGCGTCTACCAGTGCCGCGGGGACCTACCCACCTCCGACTGCAACACCTGTGTGAAAAAAGCCCCTGAATTGATCGATAAACTCTGCGGTGGAGATGCGATTGCCGCTAGGGTTCAGCTCGAGGGGTGTTATCTGAGGTATGAAGTGGTGGGGTTCCCGCCTGCGCCGGCGACGGAGCTGCTGTATAAGGAGTGTGGGTCGGGTCGGGTCGATGGGTCGGAGTTTGATTCGAGGTTGTCGTCGGCGTTTGAGGAGGTTGAAAAGGGGGTGGTGGATGGAAAAGGGTTTTACGCCGGTGAGTATGAGTCGTTGGTGGTGATGGGGCAGTGTGAGGGTGGTTTGAGCGGTGGCGAGTGTGTGAACTGTGTGAAATCTGCGGCGGCGAATGGGCGGAGTGCGTGTGGGAGTTCGGTTTCCGGTCAGGTTTATCTGCAGCAGTGTTATGTCAGTTACACGTATAACCCGAACGGAGAATCCGGATCAGGTATAATAATCGGGCGGGAGAAGTAAAATCAAGCTTTTTACGGTTCGGTTTAAAACCATAATATTCAATTTGGTAGTCGGTTTGGTTTTGCGTCGGTTTTGGAAACTTCAAACCGTAACAAACATTGTTACGGTTTTTTACGGTTCGGTTTAAAACTATGAAATTATTGGAAGTTGTTCAAACTGATAACCGGTTTGAGTCCGAGGACCGGGTGTATATAGTTGGACCAGACTATAAGATTATTATATATTGTGGTTTTTTTATTTCTTCATATATTTGATATCAAGTATAGCTAACTAATTATCATGAACTTTTCTGAAGAGATAAAAGGGTTGACTACAAAAATATGTTAAAAAAGTGAAACAAAACGTGTTTTATTTTAAAATATATTTAGTGTTTTATTAGGGACAACTTGCATAACAAATGAGCCCAAACTGGGAAACTAACATGTTAAAAGTTAAAAACTATTTCATAATGTAATTAAAAAAATAGATGTGAAATGTTTTTAAAAATTAAAATATAAATTTAAAAATGATTTTTTTTAAGGAAGAGAATGTGTAACCTAACGAATGCTCAAACAGTTTGGCTCAACGTTTGAATAATAAAACCATAAAAACAGAACCGTAAACACCCCCTCTATTGACACATACTATATAAGTTCAATCAATGAAAAGCAATTGTAAAAGCACTAATAATCACCTGATAGATGAAAGAATCAAAAGAGTATCTTGGATTTATGATCCATGATTGGGATATTTTGTTTTATTCATTTCACTTTATGAGAAAAGGTGACAATCGGATGTGGGTTTGGTTTGTTGACAGGGACCGGTGGTGGTGGTGGGATACAAACAGGGATGACGGAGACAGGCGGTGGCGGTGGGCGGCACAATACGCAGAGGACGGTGGCGATTGGTATCGGCGGATTGGCGGGGTTGTTTCTCGCAATCGCTTTCTTGCTGGTTCTGAAATCGGCTTTCATGAAGAAGAAGGAGAAACACAGTTATGAAGGTTGGTTGCTTTCTTGATTCTTTGCATGGGATGATTTAAAGAGATCTTAAGAAAGCTCTTAGACTCGAATCTCACTTAAAAATACGAAACCGGTTTGTTTGTAAACGAGCTGAAGGGTTGGTTTGTAATCGAGCTGAGCTCAAGCTTGCTTATTTAGCTCGTTACAAATAATGCTCAAGTTTTAATGGGTTTTAAGTTATAAAGTTGATAGTAGTATAATCTTAATCTATCTAAGCCAAGGTTAAAAAATGTATTTTTCTTAAACTAAAACTTTAAAAGAAAAAAAAATCCCACTTGAGCTTTTTACGAGCCACAAGCTAAATCGAGCTTATTCCAAGTTGAGGTTAAGCTTAAATTTCAACTAACTAAGCATAAACAAGTTGAACTATGATGGTTAGTTTAACTTTGAGCTCGAGTCCAAGGTAAACCTGGCTCAACTGGACTCACTCGTTCAGCAACCCTAGCCAAGTTTGTCAATAGGCAACTTTTCTAAAATTTAATAAATTACTTTTGTATATTATCGTAATAAAATAAATAAATGATTTTCTCGGGTTTATTAAGAAAATATGAAAGTCAAAAACATGTTTTTTTGGAAGTATTAATTTTCAAAGTTTCATACTGGTCAATATTAGTGAATAGTGTGTTTTTATGTGTTTGAAAGTGATAGTTAATGTAAGAAGTTTAATGTTTTAGAAAACTTTTTTAGTTTATAAAAATATTTCTTTAGAGGTTACGTTTATAGAAATATCTTCTTCTTACTTTATTAAAAAATATTATTAATCTGAAAAATTATAAAATAAATATAATTATATTACTAATAGTTAATGTAATTATTTAATAAGGAATAATCGGGAAAATTATATTTATATGATCTAAAATTGTGTCACATATTTCTCAAAAATCTTATTTTACTTGTACAGATAGATATGATATTAGTTTTCATAGAGGTGTGGTTTTCTTATAATATTGTAGGTTAAAAAAGGAGAAGATAACGGGGAACTGCTTTTGGAGCTTTTTGACTGAAGGATGTAAAGAACTAAAGATAGACGTATGACACATGATTTTTCTATTTCTCAGAGTTTTTTTTTTTTTGTACATGGTTTATGTCTATGTAATTTTTGTTCTATATATTATAGGAGTTTATAGCCTTCTTTTCCTTGAATAGAAAATTGGTGGGAACTGATTATTGGTTTCATGAAAACGAAACTTTAATTGATGAGAACTTGTTAGGTTTGAAATTGGTTTCAAAACATGTTCTCGTATACATTCTTTTCTTAAATAATCTAGAAAAAAAATAAATACATCAAATAAACTATGTAATTTAACTTCTATTAACTATTATTAAATTTTTATAACAAGAAAATAAAACATCACTAAACACCATAATTTTAAGAATAGTACTGATAATGCATTTTATTTTTCGACCTTTTAATGTTTATTCCTCGCCCGAACTGTTGTTTTTGATGTGAACCGACATATCCAAAGCATGTTATTCTTTGGATAAGGGAGAAGATACTGTTTTCACATCTTTCTTTTGTATTCATTCTTCAGCTTCTATTTCGTCTTCAATATTTGATTTGTGTTTGATTTGTCTTATCAAAATAACCCTTTAAATAAATATACATCTCCAACCATGTTGGATGAAGTATTTTTCTTTATATTAACTAGAGATTCACGCCGCGCGTTGCAGCGGCCAATCTTCCATCCGCGATCGTTGTGTTATTTGTTAAAAGTCTCTTCATATCATAAATGAAAAACATCAAAGAAACTATGTTTTTGCTCTTTTGTTTGCTTAGTTACTTGTTATAATAAAAGTATTCACACGACATGCACAAACCAATACAAACATGACCATAGCTTCAAACAGATACACTAATAGGTTAGTTTAGGCTCAGAAATGCGTTTTCGTTGTGGCTGCAAAAAACGATTGCGACGCCAAAACAACGAACATGTAATATTTTTTTGCGTCATCATAGCCTCTAATATTATCAACAAAAGAATGAAACCCAAACAAAAAGTACACTATGACCATCAACAATTCAATCCAAACTGCATTTCAGTTCTCTCAAATGATATACCCAAGGACTTCTCATATGAGGTACATCTCATAATCATCAAGAACATCCAATAAGATCTCTCAGATGAAGTAAACTCATCATCATCGAGCCAAGTACCAGCGTTACATCATCATCAGATCTATTTCTCTCAGATGAGCCAGGCTTCATCATTATTGAAGTTTAGGCTCAGAATCGTTGTGGCTGCAAATAACGATTGTCACGCCCAAACAACGAACATGTAATATTTTTTGCGTCATCATAACCTCTAATCTTATCAACAAAAGAATGAAACACAAACAAAAAGTACACTACAACCATCAACAATTCAATCCGAACTGCATTTCAGTTCTCTCAAATGATATATCCAAGGACTTGTCATATGAGATAAATCTCATAATCAGCAAAAACATCCAATAAGATCTCTCAGATAAGGTAATCTTATCATCATCGAGCCAACTACCAGCGTTACATCATCATCATCAACATCCAGAGGTCTATTTCTCTCAAATGAGCCAGACTTCATCATCATTGAGCCAAGCTACAACCCAAAAACAAACCTCAAATCTCAAAGCTCTAAAATATGAAATGGGGGTTTAGGGTTTATAACAAACACTGAACGAACTTAAAGAAACCAAACAACAATAAAAGAGGTCATCGGAGAGCAACAGAGAGGCGCCATGGACGCTGGCAACGGTCAGAAACGACCACCGGTCAGGATCCTGTTTCTCTCTTCCCCTCTCTCCGCCTTACATGTTATTTCTAAATTTCACTCTGTACAAAGAGAGATCAAGGTTATCTAAGAGAAACTGAGAACCTGCGAGCAACGACAATCTAAGAGAAACATAGCAACGACGATGTCCGACAATGACAGACCAAGTTGGCTTCGCCGGAAACGGCAAGCCAAGCGGCCATCGTAGTCGTCTTTTCACGAAGACATGCATAAGCGAGACTCCAAAACAAGACCGCAACCGGCTGTCGCCGCTTTCTCTAGAGTTTCTCTCTCTAACCCCCTCTCTCTCAAGTTGTCGTCGTCAAGAAACGGCAAGCCAAGCGTAAGCGAGTTCCTAACCCGCCTTCGTCGGAAACGGGACCACAACCAGCCGTCGCTTCTTTCTCAAGGTTTCTCTCTATAACCCTCCATCTCTCTAGTATGAACCAAATGAACGAGATCCTCCCTTAAATAAACGAAATATTATTAATAAAATCCCCACCAACATATATATAATATATAATATACAAAAAAAATCAAAAAATCCCCCATAGACATAGGGGATTAATAGTAATAGAAATAAGACCATGCCAATAAGATAAAATATAGATCTTGAAATTAGCATACAAACTAGAATTAAGCCCCTCGCGTTGCGACGGGTGCGTAAAATCATGCCAAACATCACCAATGTCACACCGCTGCATGAACCATTAATTAAGGTTGCGGTGTGTTAATGCAATGAAATTAAACTGAAACGTAAAACATATAAAACTATAACTAAGTCGATCTAGAACACGCACGTTGTAGCATACCTGTCAAACGGGAAAAATAGATGTAAAAACGTTAAACCACACATGCATGCTACGTGGTGTTAACTCATAAAAGTTAGATGAAACTTAAAGCGTAATGTAAAAATGTTAAACCACACATGCATGTTGCATCATGTTAATTGCAAAACTTAGAACGAAACATAAAATAAATATTTAAAGTAAAAAAATTGTAGTGTTTAATTGCAAAAAATGAAAAGTGTTGAGCTAGAAGTATAAAAATAAAATTTGTAAGCTTTACATTGAAAAAGATTAGAAGCTTTGGGTTAGAAGTGAAAAATCAATTTTTTTTGAAAAACACCCAAAGCATAAAGTATATCATAAATAGGTTGCAAATTAGTATAATATAAATTTGGACGGTTAGTAAATCACAAGCCATAACGAGATTAGAATTAGAAATTAGGATTCATTTCCACGAAATGAAGATATCAAACAATTCAAAGTCATCGGAAGTCATAATGGATATAGATCAATTCCATTATACCTCTCGAGCTCGCTACTAAGGGTGCTATCCATTTGTTGTTTAACTTTCTCGTTTTTGAGTGTTATACAAATTAAGCGTGAGGTTCCTACTCAAGCTATCACCACTTGATCTTGATGTTGTTGACCTGTATGTTTGTGTTGGAACCATATCTTATTAGATAGAAATCTTATGGTGTTTAAAGACTATGGTGGAAAGAACATTTTGTACTAGTTGTGAAGTTTGGATCATCTTTGTATCAACCAAAATCAGGAGTTATTCCGTCACTTATGGTTTCAACCTTCTTAATATTTACGCAATAGTCTAACCAGCAGCCCAAGTAAAAACAGGCGGTAGTTTGGAATTTTTTTCCTTAAAATTTCCACTAAATATATACATGAATTACTAAAAAAACACGTGGAAACCTCAAAAATATTGTTGTTGAGGTTTTGAAAACCTCAAGAAGCTCGATGGTATAGTGAATAATTTCCAAACCCTCATACGAAAAATGGTATAGCTCGAGCAGTGATGAAGTATGATGAAAGATGATTAAAAAAATTGTAAAATAATATTTTCTTATCAACGGAAATGTGTCTTTTATTAAGAGGGAGTTCCACTAAAGGAAAAAACTTTGGATCTTTATTTAAAAGAGATCCAAATGAATCCTTCTTAGAGTATACCGTATCGAAAGATACAAAAGGAAATCAAGGATTTTAACCTTTTTTTTTCCTAAATAGCTAAGATAGAAACTAACCCATGGGGTGTAGCCTTCCTACCCACATGCAACCTACCTTCTTCAGACCGTAACATAAGTAACTCAGTGCTCCACAAGTGAGAAATGAAAGCAAAAATTTGTTTGCATCCTCCCATATGTTCAATCTTTTTTTAACGGTTTCACCAAAGATCTTTCTCATTAATGCAACCTTCATTTTGCTCATTCATGGAGCCGTCTTTAGTACGTCTAAGAAATTTGATTATCCATCGTTAACCAGTAATGTGGGTTTGCTTGGATCACTTAGTGTTGCGCTCCTAGGAGGGCAGCGCACATTGTGATGCAAAGGAGCTATTATGGAGCATGCGATTTAATTCAATTCAACGTGCAAAACCTTACCAGCCGTTAACATATAAACAAGAAAACCTGTCCTTAACGAGATGGTACTTACTTTCATACATGTGCTGCATTGTTGTCTTTAGCTCGTGTCGTGAGATATTTGGTCAAGTCCGATAATGAGCAAAACCCTCATTTTGTGTTGCTGAGGCGTGCTTAAGGAGAAAGCCTTTATAGCCGAAGTCAGTCGAGGAGCCGAGTGACGAGCCAGTGCTACCAATTGAGTGCCAGCACGTAGCCATGCTGTTAGTAAGAAGGTAGTTGGCGCCTTTCGAAGCGTAAGCCATTTCTTTTCTAGCGTGCCCTTTAGTTTGATTACAGCTAGCACGCTTTTATAGCATTTTCAAACACTTTAAAGGTCAATTCCCATCGAGTATGTATGCCCCAGCTCAGGTTTAAACAAATGAATTTGTATTCGTATGTAATTTTCAACATTACATACATCTTTTTCTACTTTGTTTAAAAACATCATATAACATATTTTTAAAATCGAGTTTCAAATTATCAACCATTTCAGTGGGGTAGTCCATCTTGCACAATGCTAGGTTCACTTAACGATGCACCAATACCAATAGAGTATTGAGAATGAGTGCTTTGGAAAGCAATAGTGTTTGTATTTGAAAGGGTTTTATGATTTTAAGATGTTGTGATCATAACATACATTCAATACCTATTTATACTAACATATGAGGACAAAGTGGTCCAAAACATCGATAAAAAATTATCACTAACAGCTCTAAAATGGCTATACTGCCGTTAGAAAATGGTCAAAACTATGGGCAACTGCTAGAACCTATTTGGATATGGTTTGGTTTAGAACTAGTTTGGGATTGGAACCACTTTGGTCGTTGAAACATTAAACTGCTGTTCAATTGCGGTTTTTCCGAATTGGGATCGGTTTGTATTACTATTGGTTCGAAAATGGTTCGGTTGCGGTTCGTGGCATTAGTCTCGAACTGGTTTTATTGCGCAACTCTCAATTCCATATTAAAACTAGCTATAATCATAAACAAATCTATGAGAACCAAGGCCATGTCTGAGAATCCACCTCCATTTTTGCAATAGGGAACACACACTCTTTCTGCTTTGCATCTCTTCTTCTTTTATTCATTTAAAATAATCACTCCTGCACTCAACATGATTTAAAACAACAACCAGTAGTTAGAAAAGTACACCACTTTAGCCCTTAAGGACAGATCCACCTCCATTGATTAAGTATCTCATTATGTAATGACATGTAGTATAAGTAAGAGAAACAAAACCTCATCCTCATGATTTAAGGGTGCGTCTCCTTTTATAAGTTAAATCTACGTAATGAGTTGCATGTTTCAAAAAACTTAATGAAAGGTGTTTAGTTGTCAACCACCATAATACACATCTATATTTTCTTTTTCATTTTATAAAGTTTATTATTAAAGAATGAGATGTGTGCTTGTTGCATACGTATATGGTTGTTAGCCAAGTTGTAATAGTTTGATGTTATAATTGTAATAAATAAAGAATAGAAGCTAGTTAGTTGTAAACATGGTAATTCTTGTAACAAACTTAACGGCCAACTAATCCTGTTAGTAGTCGTTATATGTACATGGAAGTAACGAAATAGAGGTATGATTTGAAGTGAATTCCTTTCTTCTTATGTTCTTTCTTCTTCTCTGAACAATGGTATCAGAGCTTCCCATCCTCATCGGAGCTCTTGCCGGAATTCTTCACCAGAGATTAATAATCATGGCGACTCGAAGTCAAAGCTTGGAGCAGCGTGTGCAGGAGCATGAAGCTTCTCTGCTATGATTGGAGACGGAAATCGGGCGCAATTTAGCGGAGCTAGAAGTGATTAAAGTTGCTGCTGGTAAGAATGCCAGCAATATGGATCCGATCAAGTTGCAGATGGCCGAGATCTTAAGAAACCTGCAAACTATCAGTAACAACAATGGAAATTCGAGCAAATCATGGGGGGGAACACAGCAACACAAATCGAGAAATTGGAGATTCTTCCAATAATCGGAGTAACAACAGGCTTACAAAGATAGATTTTCCGAAATTCAACGGAGAGAATGTTGAAGGTTGGATCTGTCGTGTTGAACACTTCTTTATGATTGATGACACTCTAGAGCATTCTAAGGTACGATATGCAATCATTCATTTGGAAGATATTGCCTTATTGTGGCATCAGTCCTTCGTGTAATCGCATGGAGGTTCGATTAGTGGAATGTTATGGCCGGAGTATAAGATGGTCATCTCAACACGTTTTGCCCAAGTGTTGGGCCTAGATGCCATAGGAGCCTTGGCAATGTTGAGACGGACTGGTACTCTACAAGAGCTGTGTCCAGCTTTTGATTTGGCTCTAACCAAGTCTCTATATGTGATGAGTATGCAACTAGCTTGTTTTTAAGGACTGTTAAACATGAGATTAGGTATCCTTTAAGCCTTCTACAGCCTAAGAGCTACCTGAAGCTTATATGTTAGCAAGGATTCAAGATGAAGCCATTTTGGTGGTGCAATCATCTATATCTCAAAAGAACTTTAAGACTACCTATTCACCAACCTCAAATAGGTATAATGATGGTGCTTAGAAAAGTCTATCTTCAACTAGTGCAGCCAATCTTCCCTTATTTCCAGCCCTACCTATTAAGGCCCGCCTATTTAAAAAGGTTAACTCCAAAGGAGATTGAAGAAAAGAAGTTGAAGGGAAAATGTTTTAGCTATACAGAGAAATTTGTACTTGGTCACAAGTGCAAGGGTAGGCAGCTGTTTTCAGTAGAAGTGTTGGATTTTGGAGAGGAAGAAGTTGAGGCCCAGGCAGAGTTCTCTCCTTCAGGGTGTGATGATGACCAACATCCTCTAATTTCACTGCATGCTCTTATGGGGGTGGCATCGTATTCCACTATGCGAATCACTGGATCTATTGGAACAAAACCCCTACACATATGATTGATTCAGGTTCGACTCATAACTTCTTGGATAGTACCACAACCACTAAAATGAAATGCCCCACTAAGGTCATTGATGCCGTGGAAATTAATATAGCTGATGGTAATAAAATAACTTGTACTCAACTATGTGAAAACCTCAATTGGTTGATGCAAGGTAATTGGTTTACAACAGATTTATTACTTGTACCTTTGGGTAGTTATGATATGGTATTAGGGGTGCGGTGGCTTCAAACATTAAATGACATTGTATGGAACTTTAAAGAGTTGACCATGCAATTCACAATCAACAATCACACCTTCAGTTTGAAGGGAGTTTCGGATAACAAGGCTACCTTATGTTCGGTGAAGAAGATGGGTAACATTTTACACCAATCTGATCGATTAGCCGGGGTATAATTGTTTAGTCTATGTTCTACGGGTCATACTTGTTTCCAACATGAAGCAGTGGTGTCTAAAGAAGCTGACACGACTTTATTGCATAAGTTGTTGCATGCATATGAGGATGTCTTTATGCCACCCACTACTTTACCCCCTCATTGCCTGTGTGATCACAAGATTACTTGAAGGACGAGTCTATTACAATTAAACAACGTCCTTATTGTTACCCTGCTGGTCAGAAAGATGTTCTTGAAATGCGGACTCAAAAGCTTTTGGATTCAGGAGTAATCCGCAACAGTCAAAGTGCATTTGCATCTCTAGTAGTACTAGTAAAAAAAGATCGTAGCTAGAGATTCTATGTAGATTATCGAAAGTTAAATGATGCCACTGTAAAGAACAGATTTCCTACTCCATTAATTGAAGAATTATTGGATGAGTTGGGTCAAGCCACTATCTTTTCTAAGTTCGATTTGATGGCTGGATATCACCAAGTCTGGATGTATGTTAGTGATATCCATAAAACTGCTTTTCGAACTCATCAATGGTTATTTGAGTTTGTGGTGATGCCTTTTGGCCTTACCAATGCATCGACCACATTTCAATCACTCATGAACACTGTGTTAAAATCTTTAATGGGAAAGTGCACTTTGGTCTTCTTTGATGACATATTGGTCTATAGTTCTTCTATGCACCAACACTTAAAGGATTTGGAATTGGTACTTCAGTTGTTACGCCAGCATAGCTTGGTAGCTAAGAAGTCAAAGTGTTCTTTTAGGGACATACAAGTAGAATATTTGGGTCATGTTATCTCAGCTAAAGGAGTTTCTACGGATCCAACCAAAATTATGGCAATTCGAGAATGGCCCATTCCTACTTCTGTGAAGCAACTTCGTGGTTTTTTAGGCCTTACTGGCTATTACCGAAGCTTTATTAAGTCTTTTGGTACGATTGCTAGGCGTTTAACTAATCTGTTAAAGAAGGAAGCCTTTGAATGGTCAAGTGAGGCTCAATTAGCTTTTGATCAACTCAAGGATGCTTTGTCCTCAGCTCCTGTTTTGGTCGCCCTTCCTAACTTTGACAAAATATTTGTGGTTGAAACAAATGCATACTCTAAGGGATTAGGGGTTGTTCTTATGCAAGATCACCATCCGATTGACTTTATTAGTAAGGCTTTGTCTATATGACAGCAAGCCTTGTCAGTTTATGAAAAGGAGCTCTTAGCCATTCTCATGGCGGTTAAGCAATGACATCATTATCTGATAGCTAAACCATTCAAAATCTACACTGACCAACGCAGTTTGAAGTACCTTTTAACTCAAAAGGTCACTACTTCTTTACAACAAACATGGTTGGCAAAACTTATAGGGTATACCTATGATATTACTTATAAACGCGGGGCATCAGTTAAACTTATGGGGTATACCGATAATAAGGTGGTGGATGGGTTATCAAGAGTTCCTGGGTTAGCATTGTTTACCATGAGCATCAGTTCTTGTGACCCTCTTCTGCTAACTCGCATTCAATCTTCTTAGCAACACGATCCACATTTGGCTTCTTTAATTCAAAAACTCCAATCAGGACTATCTGTGCCACATCATTCTTGGGATGGTCCTTTATTAAAGTGCAAACATCATTTGTAATTAGCAATGATGCTCAGCTAAGGAATGATCTTATGCAATTAACTCATGCTTCATCAGTGGGTGGCCACTCGGGGTTCCTTCCTTCACTTAAATGATTAAACTCTTTTTGTTATTGGCGTGGGTGTTCTAAGCAACTTCATACATTTATTAAGGAGTGTTCTACTTGTTAACAAGCCAAATATGAAGTTGTGCCATCACCGGGGCTTTTGCAACCCTTACCAGTTCCTCAGCATATATTTAAAGACATTTCTATGGATTTTATATGTGGCTTGCCCCGTAACAAAGGAAAAGACACCCTCTTGGTAGACGTGGATAGGCTTACTAAGTATGGACATTTCATACCATTGTCCCACCCTTATACTGCGGCTGAGGTGGCTCAGGCTTTCCTTAATAATATCTTTAAGCACTGATCGTAGGATGTTTATTCGATACTTATAAGGGTTAATTGCTTTGTTTTATACGAATATTAGTATCGAACATGTGTACTTTGAGTGTGTTAATGTTTGCAGGTGGTAGAAGACAAAAGTACTTATTTTGAGAGCTTTATGGAAGTATTAGAGCAAGTGGAAGGACCGGATGTGCTATTACACGAAAGATGGAGTAAAATCAGGTCAATCTGGCACCACCGTATCAGTCACCGTATCCACCGCCGTATCATACTCTGACCACCGTATCAGGCACCGTATCAGGCACCGTATCATACGCTGGTCAGCGTATCAGCCAGCGTATCCTGAATAAATTCCAGCGAAAGAGCTCCGTAAAACCTCATGACCGGCGTATGATACGCCGGGGTCACCGTATGATACGCCGGTCACTCTAACAACCTCCGGATTTTGAGGATTTTCTCACCTTTTTGAACCCAATCATTAGGGTTTCGAAAGGGATTTTTTGGGGACGAATTTTAGAGGTTTTCAAGACGATTTTGGAAGTTCTTTTTCACCACGGTTTCACCCGGATCAAGTCTTAACAACATCAAATCAAGCATTGAAGATACAATCATGCCAATGAGCGGCTAATCTTGTTCGTAATCACTTTCGGGAGGAGAGTTCTTGTAAGTGAAGCACTAGGGTAGTTGGAATTGATGTTTTGGGTTATGTTCTCTTGACACAAGAATATAATTGTACGTTTGTTTAAAGTTAAAAGACTTGTTTATGTTTAAGTATTTGTGTGCTTTCATTCGCACTCGGTTTTCTTGCATCGTGAGCAGTTTGTCATGTATGTGAATTCTTTGCATAAGTAAGTTGGTAATTATGTGAGCGAGCGAGTCTTAAAAGTTTGTTTCATAATTATCACTTTAATCAAACGATTTTGCAAAATCATGTCTATGCGATTCCCAATCAATTCTTATGAAACCAAGTGTGGATCTTTGAACTTGAATCTTGAAAGTGGTTGCCTTTTTCTCATAAGTGTTAAAATCAATTATCAAGTTTGTTGCTTTATGCAGTTGTGTTCATTAATCCATTCCAAGTTTCAATCTTTTATTATAAAGTTTAAGTATTTTAGTTGATTGAGTCACGTTAGTTAAACACTTTCCACAT
>BJCO01743091.1:0-19710 GCA_018326465.1 Flaveria floridana
GGAGAGAGAAACAGAAAAAGTTTATTCAGAATGACTGGTGTTACCATTTGACATCCTAGTTACCTTTTTATTATAATAAAATTTGTTGTGGGTTTCCTATAAATGTGTGAGTGTTTTCCCAATATAATAGAGAATAATTGTTAGTCGTTGGTTGTAGAAGAGAAAACATATTGTTCATCTGTATATATGAAAAAACACTGTGCTTTATAAATTATTTAATATTTTTAAAAGTGATTGTGAGTGAATAAAAAATAATACATTTATAAAAAAATATTATTTAATTGAAAAAAAAATCAAAAAACAATATGATAGAACCCAAAAAATCAAATGAAGGTAATTTATTGATTCACCCAATTCGAGATGGGTTAATCTCCAACAACGAAGGTATAGAAACCCAATTGGATAACATAAACATTGACAATCCTAAAAACAAATGTACAAGACTAATATTTAAACTAAAAGTTAGTGGGGTAGTTATCTCCACTTCCTGATTTCATGATCAGCCATTAACTCTTAAATTTTGAATCCTTCCTTCCATTTATTTTCCCTCCACTTGTTTCCCTCCATTTAGCAGTTGAACCGACCCATGTTTGATCGAACATTGGATTCAGGTTTGTATCACAATAATTATAATGTAATTACAAAAATGATAATGAGAATTCACTACGAATGCTTTTAAAATCTATAATTCTATGAACCTAGTAAACAATGTGATAAGAGAATAGATTAATTGATCACGTAAGATTTTACGGTTACCAAAGAAACATTTTAGAGGTTAAGTGATAAATCATAAATCCCACAACCAAAAATTTAATAGTTTAAAACTTTATAAATTGGAAGTAGTAATGTATTTATCTTTTAAAAAACTAAAAAACATTGTTAATCATCGAATCTAAGGTTATCTGCTTAAATCTTATGATCTTCTATTCGAAACTAATTTTGTTTTCAACTTAAAATATACAAATGTTTAGTTTTTGTAAATGAGTCTGTTTTTATAGGCATTAAAACTTTTACACTTGAAATAACTTGATCTACAGTATTTATAACTTAAAATCTTTTTTTTATAATTAATAAATTATATCCAGTAGGAACCTAACAGTACCATTACACAGTTTAATATCACTTGAACAAAATATACAATGAATTAAGTAAACAAGTAGCAGCAGTATGAATTACCAACAATGGAAGGTCTTTTGAGGTTGAGAAGCAACTAGCAAGATCATTTAACCAGTTACATTTTCTTATCCTCAACTTCAATCGGGATTTAATCCCTTTCTTATAAATCATATAAGAGATAATACATGTTATGATAAACAAGATGAAATTGTTATGCAGATGCAGCGCGATCTTTTTCGATCATTGATTTAATGTAAAACTCTCCAGCTTTGTATGAAGACCTCACCATAGGACCAGATGCCACGTATCTGAATCCCTGCCATTAAACAAAAATCACAACACGATTATTGGCATTATCTACTGTTGTCAAATGCAGAAGGGAATAGTGTCTTCACCCCAAGATTTGAGTATTTGACCAAATTCGCTCGCTTATCAAATTTGAACAAATTCTCTGGAATTACTGGCTTGAACAAATTCATGTGTATTATCACGAGAGTTTACCAAAATTTCACGATTTAATTAATTTTTACCGGCTTTCCCCACTTTATAATATATATAATCAAATTCTTGTGTGTTATCACAAAATATAATCAAATCACCAGCGATATGACCAAATTATCACAAGATTAGACCAATAACTAGCAATGTATAAAAATAAATTAATTTAATCAGTGGCTGAAAAGCCTATTTAAAATTACAGGTTTTAGTTGTTGGTGAAGATCTAGTTCAGATAGAGGTTGAGGTTGGTCATAACATACACAACCAAAAACTGAACCCATTACCCGAAGCACTTTGTTCCACTCAAACTTGAATGACCCGAATTAGTTGAACTGATTTTTATTGGATAAGACCTGATTATTCACACTCTTCGCCTAAATGAGTATAACAAAAAGAGAAGTTTTTTTTTGGGATTAAGCCATGATAAGAAAATAAAATAAGAATTTCACTAAGTTGTCATGCAGACAATTTAGACCTTGTTATAATCATTCGAGAAGATGCTGGCCTGATTGATGTTTATTAGGTAGGTTGTATCCCTAGGCGGTGAATGATGTTTCTCCTAGACAGGTGGGGTAGTGTTCTATGATGGATGTTGGCCAATTCAGGAAAATGGTTTGAAGCAAAAGGTAAGATAAAAGCAAAAATGGGCCACTCTATTTTCCAATTCGGTGGAAGAATTATGTGTGATTGGACACACAACTTTAAAGTCCAAAATTCCAAGTATTTTTCTTATTGATTGGCCAATTCAGGAAAATGGTTTGAAGCAAAAGGTAAGATAAAAGCAAAAATGGGCCACTCTATTTTCCAATTCGGTGGAAGAATTATGTGTGATTGGACACACAACTTTAAAGTCCAAAATTCCAAGTATTTTTCTTATTGATTGGCCAATTCAGGAAAATGGTTTGAAGCAAAAGGTAAGATAAAAGCAAAAATGGGCCACTCTATTTTCCAATTCGGTGGAAGAATTATGTGTGATTGGACACACAACTTTAAAGTCCAAAATTCCAAGTATTTTTCTTATTGATTGGCCAATTCAGGAAAATGGTTTGAAGCAAAAGGTAAGATAAAAGCAAAAATGGGCCACTCTATTTTCCAATTCGGTGGAAGAATTATGTGTGATTGGACACACAACTTTAAAGTCCAAAATTCCAAGTATTTTTCTTATTGATGGTATACTTTGGGGGCATTTGAATTGGAAGTTCACTCAAACATGATGTGAATTGTACTTGATAAGGTAGACTTGAAGGAATCAGATAATAACTAGATTAAAGCTAGTAGGTTAGGTATATGAATTGACAATGGGAAGCAAGGCTGTAAGGCGGAACGAAATCAGGGCCGCAGGATTTTAGATATCTGACTCCTACTCGCTCACATAGAGGAAGACAGACATTTATCTTGAAAGTAACTTTTAATTAAGCTTCTTACCTGTTTCTCTATATCTAGTTAATTTAACACCATAAAACTACTACCTAAGCATTCGTTTTAAGTTTACCTTTTAAATGCACTCAAACAACCCCTTAGTTGTGACAAGAAAGCAGATAGTGGTGAGCCTTCATATTAGGCTTTCATTCTAAAGGTGACGTTTGTAATTAAAAATTTATCTTCTATTATCCTTAACTAATTCTATTTGACCAATATACTTTACATGTTATTTAGCTTTAAGACCTATAACTCCAAAATTAAACTATTTATAGAAGTGGCATATAGTGATTGTGAAATTCTAACTCAAGATTAATAAAGGTGTTAATA
The DNA here is from genome assembly GCA_018326465.1 of Flaveria floridana. Classification (NCBI taxonomy): domain Eukaryota; kingdom Viridiplantae; phylum Streptophyta; class Magnoliopsida; order Asterales; family Asteraceae; genus Flaveria; species Flaveria floridana. Next base: position 3,364 of record BJCO01743091.1, read on the forward strand.
TTCTAGACGTAGCAATGCAACCCATTTATATGTGAATGGGTGATTTTCGATTATGTTTTAGTAAAATTGAATCAAATAAAAGTAGTTATAAAGGAATGGGTCAAACGGGTCAAACGGGCCAAACATAATCCAAAGTAAATTATTAGTCCTCCTAAATCATTTTTTGAAGTCAATAGATTAATTTTGTGGTAAATTGGTAATAAAGCTTTTTAACCATGACATACTAAAAATATTTAAAAAGGTGAAAAAAATTGACCAAAATGGCCAATTAACCCACATAAAAAGTTACAAAACACCCGATTCCCAAACCAAACCATATTTTTCAGAAGGTTGAAACATACCATTTCCATGCCTAGTAATCGGTATTTCTCAAAAGCTTGTGGCGTTATGTATTCAGAAACTGCCATGTGGCGCTTAGAAGGCCGCATATACTGGCCAAATGTCATCACATCAACACCTGCTGCCCTCACTTTCTCCATTGTATTCACTACTTGATCTGGTGTTTCCCCACAACCCAACATTATAGATGTTTTTGTAAGTGTGCTGGCTGGCGCATACTCTTTTGCCTTCATTAAAACATCCAAAGATTGCTTAAAATTAGCACGGTGATCTCTTACTGAACTCTGAAGCTCTTCAACTGTTTCAATGTTATGAGCAAATACATCTAATCCAGATTTTGCAACTTTCTCTACACATGAAGCATCTCCTCGAAAATCAGGAACTGCATGATTAATTCATATTAACACATCAAAATAAATTCAGAAATTTCTAATGATTATAAAAACAATAACAATACTAATAATAATAATATAACCAAGGGTAGATACCCAAGGCTTCTATGAGCATAGTAGGTTTCAGTATCTTCAATTTCTGAACGGTTTCAGCAAAATGGCCACTTCCTTGATCAGGTAAATCATCACGGTCAACACTAGTAATCACCACATAATCCAAACCCCAAGAAGCAATCGCTTCAGCAACATTTGAAGGTTCATTTGGGTCAGGAGGTGGTGGGGTGCGTGATGTCTTCACATTGCAAAATCTGTTATAATAATAATACTTCTTATTATAACTTATTTAAACAGAAACTGAATGGAGTGTAACCATATATCATAAACGTTCAATTGAATACAAATTTGTGCTCAACTTCATTGAATATGTGTACTTTGGTTCTTATTTAATTCAAAATTGGTTAGCAAGTGGATTAACTTCTCAAAGGCATGGATATCTTATATGCATGGTTTTAGAGAGAGAAAATATTAACACTCTGATAGAAATTGCAGAATTGAGACAAAAATAGGTTAGCCATGATGTAGAATACCTTTAATATAGTTATCTCCAAAAATATTCCGCTTGTTAAGATGGTCACACATGTTCTAATTATGATTAGGAATTTAGGATGCCTTCTAAGATTTAAATGTAATCAATATGATAGTTCAATTATTTTATATTAGAATAAGCATTTGTACTTATTGTCAATATAACAACTTTCAAAAAACCAGAACTACACTTGACAACCAAGATAAGCCAACAAAAAACTGAGGACCAAAATCAAAAACCCATACACCTGAAAACCCAAAACTGAAAAATGTATAGAAAAACAGAACACACCAACTGCTCGCTCCTCTAATAATTTTACTTCGTGTTAGGATTAAAGTGCGCAGCGGAACCAACACAAGAACACAATCGCAAAAATGATTATCACGCAGAAAACAGAAAATAAACGACACAAGAATTTAACGTGGTTTGGTCGGTGTGACCTACGTTCACGGGTTGCAACTAGGGTTTAATCTTTATTTGCTCAGTACAAAGATTACAAATACATGACATGAATACATATAGAAACTAATTAGGGTTAACAACTTAATATACAAGAAAACTAAACATGGACCCAAGCCCAAAGCCTTCAAAAACCCAACACTTCGTATCAAGCAAGCAAATAACAAAAAACATGCAGGAACTTCCTTTCAATTTCACAACAGTGCTTAACCATAATTCTAAAAAAAATGCAAAGGTGACTGCAAAATCTAAGCTTCTAGTTCTAGAATGTAAATATGTTTCATCCTCCTAACAATGCTTAACCATAATTCTACGTCTCCACTCTCCACAACTCTTATCATCGACCATGTCCTCAGAGAGGTGCAGATCTATCAAGTCATGCTTAATCAACTCATCCCACATTAGTTTGGGTCTGCCACTACTTCTCTCGTCCACAGTGATGGCCCCAACGGTTTCTAATGTGGTAGACCTTTATCTTCTCATAACATATCCAAACCATTTCAATCTCCCTTCTCTTATATCATCTACTATACTAGCCACCCCGAAACTTTTTCGAAAATCCTCATTCCTTATCTGGTACAGCCTAGTGCACCCACAAATCCCCTCAACATCTTCATTTCTGCAACCTCCGGTCTTCATTTTTTTATCTGATTCTAACCATGGTAGACCTGGTGCACCCCTCGCTAGGGTAGCAAACAAAACAGACGTTCGTTTGTGAACTGTTTGGCGGGAAGTTCGTTTATGTTCGTCCGTTTAGTAAATGAACGAACACGAACAAGAAAATTCCGTTCACTTAGTTAAACGAACGAACATGAACATAGGCCGCATTTGTTCATTTACGTTCGTGAACATTCGATAATATATTCGTTTATGTTGGTTAACTTTCGTTCATTAATGTGTTCGTTTATGTTCATAATTTTTGTGTGAGTTATGTTTTACTTATCTTAAGTATTTTTGAATATTTATATTAAGTATTTTTATGTGCTCCTTATGTTTGGGTGATTTGGATCGTATGGTCAGCTTTAGAGCCGGAGGTCTCACTGGAAGCAGCCTCTCTGTCCCCTACGATAGAGTTAAGGTTTACCTACATCCCCCCCCCCAAAAGACCCCACCAGTAGCTTTGCTATGGTTAGGATGGACTGGGTATGGTTATGGTATATTTTTGGTGGATTTGATGTAATGCTTGTGATGAAAAAGCAGATTTTATTTTATAAAAAAAATATATAATCAATTGATCATTTGTAGTAGTTTGTGTTCATGACATTTCTATCGAAAACACAGATAGATCTAAGCTTTGTTTCGGATACAAATTCACCACCGAAACAAACAATAGTGTTGTGATGTCAACCGAAGTTATAGATACACCACTCCGGTTATACAAACGTGTCTAAGAACACCATCCATGCCAATATGGAACTAGCATAGACAAATATCAATCTAACTCTCACACAAGGGATAAATCAAGACAAAAGAAAATATTCATAAACTTACCGTCCTCTAATTCCTTCCAGGTACAATACATAAAGAAAATTATGAAATAAAAACCTACAAATAAACTACCCACTAACCTATCCTAGTCTTTAGGAAAGATGACATGTAAAGTACTATTGAAAATGCATCAAGTATAACTAATAAAAGCATACTTAAAAAAACTACACAAAGAACATGATCTTAAAGGAATGTTGGTGAAGGAAAGGTTGCATGCATGGGTGTTTCATTTAATTTGTAGGTGACTCTACGGATAAAAATTGTTCTAGTTTTGCACCGAATCGGTTGCCATTTGATCCGACCTATGTGTATCTATCTCTAGCCCGTTTGTACTAACAGTTAGCTCAATGGCTAATGGGTTTGAATTGGTGATTGGTTGGCTATCAATTTGTTGGTTTTCATTTATGTTCCTAAACATTTGTTTGTATTCGCTTGGCTTTGTTTGTGTTCTTTTGCATTCGGTAAGTGTTCATGAACAGTTCATGAACATGTCCGTTTCCTTAATTAACGATATTCAGTTTCATGAACAAGTTCATGTCTTAAGCTCATGCGGTTCACCCCCCCCCCCCCCTCCTCAAAAAAAAAAACTGGAATCATAACTATATGGTATCTATGATTAATTTGTAGGCTACTACGGTTGATTTCATTTGGTCTACATGGCAAATATATGTCATTTTATGTGAAAATGTACCTAGCCCATAAGTTATTGCAAAAAACCACAATGTATTGGTTATATAATAACTAATAAGCATAAGGACAATGTATAAGCCTAAATAATATTGGTTTCAAGAATGTACGATTACGTTTCTCTAACCCCTACTGCTAAATGGAGAACTAAAGATGAACTATATTGGTACAGATACAAATAGTTCAACAAATTTCTATTAACAATGCACCATTACTTTTATATATACTGAACATATGCAGCCATGTGTGCATTGCACAGGATACATGAACTTGCTTCCATGCTTCCTAAGTTCCTAGCCTCTTAATACTCTCAAGAATTAAACAAATTTCTATTAGGAAAAATCATACTGGTAAATCCTTTGTTTGAACTTAATGCACCCTTACAATTTAAATTGCATCATTAGCTGAAATTGAACTGTTATAATTTCTTAAGTTCACTATTCCTTAGAACTCCATTTGTTGGCACAATCCTAAAGTTATAGTTGCCTCTCCCAAACGTCATGAGTTCAGGCAGGTTATAGTACAATATCAGCTTCTAATAAACATAGATCTTCCTCAATCAACTTACGCATGAATAACAAAAGATTCTATTATTTAAATCTACACCAAAGATGATCACTTACCTGCAGCCTCTAGTACAGGTGTCTCCAAGAATCATAATAGTAGCGGTGGCAGTACCAGTTTCACCACCGGACCAACACTCCCCCAAATTAGGACACTTGGCTTCTTCACAAACCGTATGAAGCTTCAACTCCCTAAGCTTCTTTTTAATATGCGTATACTTCTCCCCACCTGGAATGGATTCCTTCATCCATTTAGGCTTAGGCAAGGGCTTCTTCTTCGTGCCAACCTCGACGGAATAGTCCTCATCGGACGAAAGGCGGATGAAGTCGTTCAAGGTGGGAGATTCGGTGGCGAGACGGTGGCGGAGCTCCGTTAGGGTTTGTGAGTGATGGATTTGAGAAGAGAAGGTTCGAGATGAAATTGAGCAGAGGAGATTTGAGTTGATTAGGGTTCTGGAGAGAGATTTGAATCGAGAATGCATATTGTTTCGTCTCTCAGAAACGATTGCCACTTGAGGCTGTTATGAAGATGAAGATCGATGATTCTTTTGCAGTTTTGCCTACCGTATCACTTGCGAGGCACGGGGATTTGTTAGCCTGGTTATTTTGACCACAGAAATTCAGGATAAAATATAGTCCTATGTTGTTGTCCTTTTGGAGGGACACTTTTTACTAACACCAAAACATTAGCTAGAGACTAAAAGATACGTCCACATACACGTAGAAAGAAAATCATAGGGACAAATGGACAATAACATTACAACAACAACATACCCAGTATATCGCATTATAAGCAGGGTCTGAGAAGGTTTGGATGGTGACAAATCTTACTTCTATCTTTTAGGATAGAGAGACCGCTTCTAATGAGACCCCGGCTCAATAGAAAAATAACAAGATTAATGGCACATTTGGTTTTGAATAACAACATTACTCAACCATAATATTAAAATAACACCATCCCCCCCACCCACCCACGTTTTGAATCCTTAACTTCGAACGATTGCTCGCCCAAGAGAAATCCAATTCTTTGATTTCCAAGAAGGCAATTGTTTAGTGAAATCGATTTGCCTTTCAAGATCTTCTTATTTCTCACCATCCATAAATCACCATCTATAAATTCCACACTGTAGCTAGAAACACAACATGAATTAAATTCCTTTTTTTCCTTCCCGTCACTTTGTATATTCACGTACTTCAAAACTTTCAAGACAGAGCCTAACACTGTGAGGCTAGACAACTTTATCCAAGGGCAAACTTGCCACCAAATTGGTTTAGCATATTCAAATTACTGATCCCCCTCTTCAGATTACAGCCATAGTTTCACATGGTAGGAGAGTTATAATTCGCAGGAAGAAGTGGTAGCAATCCGATCACTCATTGCTTCCAAACAAACAAATTAATCTTGGGAGGGACCCAAGAGTTCCACAGGAAGTTCATTCCGAGAAATGCAGCAGCTTGACCTTCATCTAAAGAGTTTTGAATAAATTTTACCAACTCTTTTGGGTTATTACACCTTGACCAATCCCATGTGTTATTTTTATCGGTTAAAATAAATTAGTTCAAATAAGCCCGAGAGAGACTAGATTTGCAGCCAAAGAATTTGACACAACCTGTGTCTACACTCTGTAAGGCCCCGTTTCCGGACACTTCACAGTTGGTCATTTATCGCACATAACCATACATTTATTTAAAAAATCACAACGGAAATTAATTAAAACCGTTTCATATATTATGAACGCTTTTACAAAATAATACATTGTAATTAACTGTTACAAAATATCATAATTTGCATTACATCACAAAAACATCATTGTTATACAAATGGATGTCATCCCAAAAATACCAAGTAGTTGTCCCGTGCTATCCTCGGCAACAATCACCTGTCAACTGGAAAATACATAAAATTCAGCGTTGCTGAGTGAGTTCTAGTTTTATAAATAAAATACTTCACTTATCATTCAAAACCGTTCTTTACTTTCATATGTGATCATACATCATACGCACAAATAGATAATCTTATTATTATCTTCATCATCATGCATTAACTTTCATTCATTCATCATCGTACGTCATCGTTATCTTCCTTACCATATTTTACGTACATTCACCTTTATCTTCCTCACGTTCCGGGCCAATGCCACGGGCTATACCCCACCGTCATGCATAAAGCGGGTACTGGGCCGAAGTCTATAATTAGACTCCCATACATTGTGCCCAGTGGCCTGACCACAGTACCGGGGTAACTTCATTCAGACCAATGGCATGTGCTATACCCTACCGTCATGCATAAAGCAGGTACTGGGCCAAAGTCTATAAATAGACTCCCATACATTGTGCCTGGTGGCCTGACCACAGTACCGGGGTAAGCGGCAAGATCCCATACGTATGGTCAATCACAAGGATTAGACCCCAGTGTGCATCCTTCCGGGGTAGCTAACCGCACACAGTTGAGCTAACACCCTTCATTAGGTGTGAATCTCCATACATTGCTTGCAAGACTTTTCTTACATTTATTCGTTCATTAATGCATGCATTCATTCTTTCTTTATGTTCCACATATCATTAACATTAACTTCCGTTGTACGTTACATAATACTTCACGTTCGTTTCATACTCATAATACGTGAGTCACGGAATAATACATAATAAGGAACATAAGGAAACATATCATACATTAGCACAGCATTGTCGCACATAATCATACATCATGCATCATTCATTCACATACACAAGCACATGCACAACAAGTACAAGTCATCATAGAGCATTACCGACCCTCTACGGAACAGTGGGGGTTTGGGGGCGGCAGCCCCTGACAGCGGGGTCCTAGGGGTAGCAACCCCTAGTGGAGTCCAAGGGGCAACGCCCTTGGCTGGGGCCGTGCTGCCAGGTCAGCGCGAAAAAAGTTTATTTTTAGCACATTCGTATAACATATTTTGTTATAGAAAAATCGATCTTCCTGTTAAAACCTCTTAAAATCTTGGTCATTTAAATCATATATTTAGTATGCATTTTCACCCCCAAAAATTTAGAAAAATATTTCTAAGTGTTAGGCGTATGGGCACTATGCGGGCGCATGGGCACTATGCGGGCGCATGGGCACTATACGGGCGCATGGGCACTATGCGGGCGCATGGGCACTATGCGAGCGCATGGGCACTATGCGGTCGCATGAACACTTAGGCGTATGGGAAGGTTCTGGGCGCATGTGCACTATTGGGGCGCATGGCCTGACACTTAATCATTCTGGGCAAATTCTAGGCGCATGGACACTATTTAGGCACATGGGGTTTTGGGCGCATGGGAACACTTGGGCAATTCTGACCGTTGGGCGCATGGGCCACTATTTAGGCGCATGGGCAACCAACTCACACTAATTAACACAATTCAGTCCCCAAACTAACATATATCATGATCTAAGCTTAACACTAACATTCTAAGCCACAGAAGCACATTTATAACATGATTATAACATCATAAACACCCAAATCATACCCCCTGCGGACACATACAAATACACATACGGGTATGAATGCCCCGTTTATAAAAATGTTCATACATGCATTTTCAGCCCCAAAATCAGTTAAAACATGTAAAAGGGGGTTCTAGAACTCACCTTATGAAACTTTGGGTATAACTTCCTTCAAACCCGTTTGCTATGAGCTCAAACACCTAAAAACTCATGAAAAACACACAACCGAACATATAAACACATATAAACACAAACCTGAGACTGAAAATCAGTCAAGAACACTTCAAATCACCTAAAACATACCTTGAATTCGATCTTCCTCTTGTTCATCTTCAAAAACCCGAATTCTCTACTCTTTCTCTCTCTAAAATTGAAAGAAATAAAATATGCAGGTGATTATAGGCGACCATACCACCTTTATGCACTAACTTTTATATTTTTTTGTTCTTTTGACACTTTTAACCCCTCAACTTGGGTTAAATTGCATTTTCTCCTTTTATTCACGTTTATTCTTTTTTTCTTGTCTACTAAAAATATCCGGGTGTTACACACTCCCATTCCTATGTAACTAAGTTCCCCATCTTCACATAACAATCGCGAACTACAGCTCCTTTATTGATAGCAATTTTGAAAAGGCCCAAAAACGTAAGGCAATAATTGCTTTACTTATATAAGACGCTTCCGTTGTGATTTTTATATATGTTTTAAATAGGTTTACATTTTGACATAGATTTTAAACATAGAGCCTATGTTTTGACGTAGGCAAACTCGAACTTATACCAACACATACATAAAAATAAAGGCGTAAGAAATTAGTTTATTTAAGTAAAAACATACAACGGGTAAACCCAAAGTTTTATAACAAAAAATTAAAATACTAAAACTTATAAAACACAAGTAAAACTGATAACAAATGTTCCAGCTACATTCGACGACTAGGGTATATCAATATTTATAGAATATAGATATAAATATTATGCACTAAAGTTGTATGTAACAAAAACCTTTGTGGTTAAAGCATGAAAACACAAAAATCTAATGTACAACACTAACTTTCAATTGTTATAATAGTAAGATTTGAGGAATCTTATGGTAAAATTGACTTTATATGTTATATGTTTGTAAATTATTGGTGTTTTATTTAAGTTTGGATGGATTGTCCTTAAAAGATATTATTACATGTTCTATTATCTATCTGTTAAAAACCAAATGGAATGAATAGTGTATTTAGGATTTACACCGTTCATTTTGCAATCGATGGCTATGGTTGTTTGTCAGTGTTAATTACGTTAATTTTGCAACTTGATATTAGTCACACTATTGCATTATGGTCCATCATTCTTTGCAATCTGATCACCATACAATTATCTATTTTTTACAATATGGTCCTTCCTTTTTGCAATATGGTCCTTCATGGTGACCAACTCAAATTGCATATATATGTTGATAGAACCTTCTTGAGACTAAAAAGGTGTCATTGATGCTGCCGGTAAGGATAGAGGAGGTGGTCGGCCTGGCGATGCCACCGTTTCCTCGCTTCTCATCGACCGCCCTCCTTTACTCGTTTTTATAGGGTACATCAACGGATCTGAGGTTCTTTTAAGAGAATAAAATGGTGTCGGTGGTGTTGGCCGCTCCGGCCTAACTGTTGTTGCCTTCCTCCCACGTGACATCTTCCTTTGGTCATTGACTCTTACGGGACATGTGATGGGTGTTTAGTGTGATGGGGGGTGGTGGTGGTGGAGATGAAAGCAGTGGCCGCTTCGGCTTTGCCCCCATTTCCTCGCCTCCTGGGTGTTGTCCTCGCTTATCATCGATTTGTTATCAGATTAGGGTAATTCATTTGAAAGTATTCTGTCTTGATGATGGTGTCTTTATTTGAGGACCCATACAGTTATGGGTTTCTACTTTGGGATTCTTTTCTCTTCTCCTATTAAGTTAGAAAAAGGTGGACGTTAATTTTAAGATGACGTTGTTGAAAGTTGTAATTATGATCTAATAGTGATAGTAATATGTATGGAAACGAAGCGCGGGTTGATTTCAACTAATACGATTTTTTTCTAAGCCTTCATACTATTTGAACGGATGCACTGGTCGTTCAAGGAATTGATTTGTCCGTTTTCATGTGCATAAATCCCGCTGCGAAGCGCGGGTTAATTTCAACTAGTTTGATAATTTCAAGCATATATGTTGTAGGTTTAACCCTTTAGTAAACTATCACTTTATAATTTAAAAATCAAGTCAATTTATGTTGTGGTATACCTTTTAATCGGATTGTAAATGATTTTTTTATAAGTATAATGTTCTAAAATAAATATTATTTTATAACACATACATTACTTGTTTAGAGTAATTTTTTTTAATATTAAATTTATATATGTAAGTTAAGTTTTAAGTTTAAAAAAACAAATTTAAAAAAGTTATTATTAATTTCTTTCTTAATACTGCTATTTATATTTATCTTGGATAATGTCATTTAATAGTCATGACCCTAGAAAGTAGTTAATTAGACCATTGGATTTGCCTTCCGATTGAAATGTGGTGGTTCCTATTTCGAACCACCCATGGCTTCAATATCACCCGCGACCTACACATTGGAAGAATTTGAATATTGATAAATTACTAAAAAAAGAATTTGAGAGTTCACACACCATTTATTGGGATATATGTGACAACCTTGATTTTAGGTGAGAAATTTTTTTTTTCAGAAACCTTAATGGGCCATACAATGATCACATCAGAGGCCCATAAAATGGGCCCAACAAGATTGAACTCTAAACCATAGATACACACACATCATAATGGGCTTGGGCCTATCAATCTTTAAACTGGCTGTTGGGGCACAATGCTAAACGAGCTTGACCCACAAAACTCTAATGGGTCATTGGGCCACATTATGATATTATTCGTGATCTACCGACATTAGTCGGCCATAGGCCCGGTGCATTAGGGGAATTATCTATCATTTAGATGTAAAGCCCTGTTCCCGGGCACCTCACAGTTGGTCATTCATCGCATATAAAACATACATTTACTTAAAACATCGCAGTGGAAATTAAAATTTAAAACCATTTCATATGTATTAATGACAACTTTTGCAAAGTAATACAATATGGTTAACAGTTACAAAATATTATAATTGCATTACATCACAAAAATGTCATTGTTATACTAATAGATGCCATCCCAAAAATGCCAAGTAGCTGCCCCGTGCCATCCTCAGCAACTATTACCTACCAACTGGAAAATACATAAAAGTCAGCAATGCTGAGTGAGTTCTAGTTTTATAAATAAAATACTTTACTTTCCATATAAGCTTTCTTTACTTTCATACGCGGTCATGCATCATATGTACAGATAGAGAATATTACTTTTAACTTTCATTAACATTCATTGTTCACCATCATATTCATAGCATATTTTCATTTCATGCTTTTCTTAACATTCACTTGCTTTCATTCTCATTCTTTCATAACGTACTTATTATCATTCTTTTACTTTCGTACTTGTTTACTTACTTTCTTTCTTTCTTTCGTACGTTGCGTCATTCTTTTACATTCATATGGATTGATGAACAAAACCCCGAACATTATGCACGAATCTAATGCTGGACCTATGGTAATTAAACCACGAACATTGTGCACGAAGCTGATCCAGTCACCTAGGGCAAGTCACCTATCTCATTCATTCAAACCAATTGGCATACCCCGAACATTGTGCACGAAGCTGATGCTGGACCTGTGGTAATTAAACCACAAACATTGTGCACGAAGCTAATACAGTCACCTAGGGCATACTAAAGGGCCTTGTCAATCTCATTGATTGACCCTGTGTGCATCCTTTGGGGTAACTAACCCGCATCACAGTTGAGCTAATGATAACATGGTCGTGCACCTCCTTTCATTTGCTTGCAAGCTGTTCTTTCGTTCATTACGTTTTACTTTTCATCATTGTTATCTTTCATTTCATTATGTTATTCTTTACGTTCTTTTGTTCATTTATCATACTACGTAAAGTAATAACATAATATTTAACGTATTTTACAACATAAAATAAATACGTATAAATACCATTAAAAGATAACACATATACATACCATACATCATTCATACATTCCATAACCCTAAAACATCCCGTAATCATGCTTAAAATGGGTAATCATTGCCCATAAGTCAAATCAGGTCAAACCCTAAACTTTCTGTTTTTCCTGAAATTTCAGAAATTATTCTAAGTGTCTAGGCGCATGGGCACTATTTGGACGTTGCTACCCTGTTCAGGCGTTTTGCTATATGCTGGCGTCTGGACTTACACTTAGTCATTTTTCACTTAGACGCATGGGCCTATTTAGGCGCATGGACACTATTCAGGTGTTTGGACCTAACACTTAGTCATTCTAGGCAATATTCCAGGCGTTTGGGTACTATTCAGGCGCATGGGCCTTACTTAGACGCATGGACATCTAGGTGGTTGGGTACTGTTTGGACGTTTGGGGTTCTGGACGGTTGGGAACACTTGGTAAATTGGACCATTGGACGCATGGGCCACTGTTTAGGCGCATGGGTAGCTAAGTTTCACTAAATTAACATATATCAGTCCCAATCCAACATAAATCATGTTCTAATCTTAGTATTAACATTCTAAGCATCATATTATGAACATAACCACATCTAAACCCCAAATTAGCACCCACACACATACATATTCATACACACACACATACGGGTAAAACCCATTTTTATAAAAACATGAACACATGCATTTCTAGCCCCAAAAATTGTTAAAACATGTTAAAAGGGGGTTCTAGAACTCACCTTAGCAGCCTCTTGGGTATGACTTCCTTCAAAACCCGTTTGCTATAAGTTCAACACCTAAAACCCATCAAAACACACAACCCGAACATACCATAACACACATAAGCATATAACCAAGGCTAAGTCGACCAAGAACAACTTAAAACACAAAATCTCACCTTAAACTTCGAATTCTTCTTCTTCCTCTCTCAAAAACTCGAATTCTCTATTGTTTCTCTCTCTAAAACCGAAGGAGAATGGAGTGTGAAGAGTGTGATGGGCGGCCATCACCTTTATCCACCAACTTTTATTCTTTTTGTCCTTTTGACACTTTTAACCCCTCTACTTGGGTTAAATTACATTTCTCCTCTTTATTCGCGTTTATTCTTTTCTTCTTTCTTGTCTATAAAATTATTCAGGTGTTACAAGTCCACCTCCCTTATATAGGTTTCGTCCCCAAAACCTGTTATTCCTCAAACAGCTGAGGGTAATGCTGCCTCATCTCTCCTTCAGTCTCCCACGTAAACTCGGATCCCTTCCTGCGCTTCCACTGTACACGAATAAGAGGAACCACTTTATTCCTTAACCTTTTCTCTTTACGATCAATGATCGCCACTGGTTGCTCCACATAATTGAGCCGTTCATCCACTTCAATATCTCCCAGTGGTACAATCATATCCTCGTCTGCTAAACACTTCCGCAGATGAGATACGTGGAATGTCGGGTGAATTCCACTTATCTCAGCGGGCAGTTCCAACTTATAGGCCACCTCTCCTACTCGGGAAATGATTCGGAAAGGTCCTATATACCTTGGGCTCAACTTGCCCCGCTTTCTAAATCGTATGATACCCTTCCAAGGTGAGACTTTCAACATAACCCTATCACCCACCTAGAACTCAATCGGTCTACGTCGTTTATCAGCATACGACTTTTGCATATCTTTGGCTGCCTTCATAAAGGCTTTGATCTTTTCAAATTTCTCTGTCGTAGCTTCGATCACCTCAATACTTCCTAGCTCTTTCTGACTAATGTCACCCCAACAAACGGGTGTCCTGCATCTCCTACCGTATAACATCTCGTATGGTGGCATGCCGATGCTAGCATGATAACTGTTGTTGTACGAGAAATCTGCTAATGGCAAATGGTCATCCCAACTTCCTTCAAAATCGATCACGCACGCTCAAAGCATGTCCTCGAGTGTCTGGATTGTCATCTTAGACTGGTCGTCCGTCTGAGGATGATAAGTCATGCTGATGTGTAGCCTCGTTCCCATTGCATCATGAAATTTCTTCCAAAACGTGGATGTAAACCGAGTGTCACGATCAGACACAATAGATACTGGCACACCATGACAAGCTACAATCTCTTTGATAAATAGATTCACGAGTCTCTCAGAAGAATACGTCTCTCGGATCGGTAGGAAGTGAGCACTCTTCGTCAAACGATCAACTATCACTCATATAGCATCATACCCTTTCAGGTACGTGGTAACTTCGTAATAAAGTCCATGGTGACATGCTCCCACTTCCACTTAGGTATATCCAACGGTTAGATTTTCCCGTACGACTTCTGGTGTTCTGCCTTCACTTGCAAACAAGACATTTACTCACATACTCTGCTGCGTCACGCTTCATACCCGGCCACCAGTAATCTTTCTTCATGTCGTGGTACATCTTGGTAGCACCAGGATGAATGGAATATCGAGTCTTATGAGCCTCGTCCATGATCTTTCCACGTAAGTCCCCGAAACGAGGAATCCATATTCGTACGAATCGGGTTCTAACACTAAAAGTGTTCTCACCTAATTCCGTGACTAGACCTTTCATCCTTTCAGAGTTAAGGCGATCTTCTTTCAAAGCCTCGTCTTGAAACTCCTTGACCTACATCATCACGTCAGATGTCATAATCAACTGATAAGCTTTCACCTGAATCGGCTCGGTTCTCTCCTTTCGGCTAAAGGCATCTGCCACCACGTTGGCCTTGCTCGGATGGTAATGGATCTCGTAATCGTAATCCTTTATGAGCTCCAACCACCATCTCTGCCTCATATTCAAATCTTTCTGTCGAATAAATACTTCAAGTTCTTATGGTTAGTGAAGATTGTGCACTTCATCCCGTATAGGTAGTGCCGCCAAATCTTCAAGGAAAAAACTACAGCTGTTAAATCCAAATCGTGTGTAGGGTAGTTGACTTCATGGAACTTCAGCTGTTGGGATGAGTAGGATATCACCCTTCCACGTTGCATTAACACGCAACCCAACCCCGAGTAAGAAGCATCTGAATAGACTACCAAGTCTTCACTACCTTTGAGTAATGTCAAGACAGGAGCTTGTGTTAATCTCACCTTTAACTCCTCAAAAGCATCCTCCTATTCTCGACCCCACACGAACTTTACATCCTTGCGAGTCAGTTTAGTCAAAGGTGAAGCTACCTTAGAAAAGTCTTGAAAAAATCTCCTGTAGTAGCCCGCCAATCCCAAGAAGCTATGAATCTCGGATGGCATCTTTGGAGACTTCCATTGCATCACAACCTCAACCTTTATCGGGTCCACCATGATTCCCTCAACATTTACCACGTGACCCAGAAATTGCACCTCGTGCAACCAACAAGCACACTTGGAGAACTTAGCATACAACTTCTCCTTTCTCAATGTCTCCAACACTTCCTGAATATGACCGGCATGCTCTTCTTCGCTCCTTGAATAAATTAGGATATCATCAAAAAATACAATCACTGATTTATCTAACATCAGCCGACACACTCGATTCATCAAGTCCATAAAAGCAGTTGGCACGTTGGTTAAACCAAAGGACATAACGAGAAACTCGTAGTGTCCATAACGCCTGCGAAAAGCTGTTTTAGGAATATCTTGCTCCTTCACCTTCAACTGATGGTAGCCAAATCGAAGGTCTATCCTCGAGAACCAACTGTCACCTTGGAGCTGATCAAACAAGTCATAAATCCTAGGTAATGGATACCGATTCTTCACCGTCAACTTGTTCATTTCATGGTAGTCGATGCACATCCTCATGCTACCGTCCTTCTTCTTTACGAACAAGACCGGAGCACCCCAAGGAGAGATACTAGGTCGAATAAAACCCTTATCAAGCAACTCTTGCAGTTGCTCCATCAACTCCTTAATCTCAGTCGGAGCCAACCGATATGGTGCCTTAGCGACAGGCTGAGCACCGGGTATCTAGTCAATTTGAAATTCGATTTCATGATCCGGTGGCATACCTGATAAGTCCTCTGGAAACACATCGGGAAAGTCACACTCCACCCGCACATCGGACAATTATGGTGTTGACGTGTCCACATCCTTCATGTAGGCCAAATAAGCACAAACATCCACGCCTCATGCACTTTCCCGCCACCGCCATCGAAATCACTTTCAGACTCGTCGTAACTCGATCACCGTATCTCGTCACTGAACTCCCGTCAGGCGCTGTCAGTCTAATCATCTTCTTATGAAACACGATGTTCGCTTCATAGGTTGCTAATCAATCCATCCCTAGTACTACATCAAATCCACCTAGGGGCATCACATGTAACTTAGCAGCAAACCTATGAC
>BJCO01743116.1:0-14806 GCA_018326465.1 Flaveria floridana
GATGTGCTCCTGTGTAACACTTTGATTCATTTCCTTGAGAAGATCCAAGAGCACAACCATGTCTTCAATAGTTGATACTTTTATATCTTGTTCGATGATTGCTTCTTTTCCATTTGCTTTGCTCACGTTTTCATTTGTTTCTAGATCCAAATGATCGAAATGTTCCAACATCTTCTCTGTCTCTTCTAATTTTCCAAAATCTTCCCAATTCAACTCGATATCAGAATTGTTTTCCTTGTTTGAGGGTCCTTGGTCTTCCGCCTTAATTTCGTTCACCAATTCTTCCTCAAACGTTTTCGTGATGTAGCATATTGTTCCTTCAAAAGTAACTTCAAATCCTTGATACGCCAACTGTTCAAGGCTCAAGACATTTCTTTTCATAAAGGGTATATAGTAAACGAATTCTATAATCCTTGATATCCCATTCGATTTCAGTTCCACTTGTCCCTTTCCACGGAAGTATGCCTTGGTGAATTCAGGTATATAACTCTCGATTCTGAATGATGTTCTAAGAGTCTTGAACAGTTTCTTGTTCCTCATGGCATGTTTCTTTCGATGTGATCCAACGTACCAAATCTCATTCCACAATCCTGTCTCGGTGCCTTTGATCATGAATTCCGAGAACCTTATCCGATTCTCGCAGATTTCCCTGAAATTTCCAGGCTTTTAACAATAAAGACACACGTGTTTTTCGAACATGTTTTCTCCTTTCTGGGTTCACGCTATATTTCTAAATCTTTTTGATGCTCTTTTGTTCTTCTGCTTGATCTTTTCTCCTTTACCGATTGATATGTAATTAACTTTGACACATAATGTATCCATGCTTGAATCTTCCCTGTCTTCTCGACCACAGACATTCGATTTTTCCTGGTCCTCCTGACCGAATCGTAATGTCGGATTCATAATAGAAACATCCATGCCATCGTTACTTTCTGCAGTGTAATAATCCTCATTTTCTTTCTAGCGGTCTCGTCTTTTCCATAGTCCACAGGCTTCTTCTTATTACTCCCAAGAGCGTCTCGCTCTGATACCACTTATTGAATCTCTTCCCGAAACAAAACAACAATATACACGATACCTAACACGCAGAGAATAATACTAAGATTTTGTATATCATTCATCATCATGTTCAATGTATGCCGATGAGGGGTATTTATACCCTTCAATATGGCGGTTATAAGGATGATAACTAACTACCATAACTAACTAATTAACTAACTAGTTCTCGGGCATTATAACCATTATATAACCCGCATGAACATTATTGCTTGACCCATACATTTATGTACACTTAATTAGTTAATTATTATATTAATACTTAAACTAATCTTCATGTCAAGGTTTAGTATCCAACAATTATTTCCTGTCATCATTCGCTGCATTACTCCTGCCAACTTCCTTTCCCAGAAAATAAAACAAAATCATTGTTTTTGTTGGATTGAAGTAATTTCCCAAATCTTGGGGGACAAGTCTCCGAGAAATGGGAGGACCAATGTTGACAAGTCAGTCAAGTTGGATTAAATTAATTTTATCTAGTTTTTGGTTTATTTATTAGGAAAAAAACTGATTTGTTAAAAAAACTATGATTTGTTAAATAAAAAAACTTTGATTTTGGTAAAAATAGAATCATGTTATGAGTCGTAATTAGACAAGGAAAGCTAGCTTATACAAAACCCGGCCATGTTGGGATAATTTGTAACCAAGTTTTTAAGTTGATATTTTCTTGGTCATTAACAAAACTGGAGAGTTATTTCAAATTGTGTTTTGATATCAATTCTTGCTCGTGATATTTTCTTATCTTGCCCTTTCTAGCTTCCTTGTAAAGAAGTGGCATTCTTAATTACATGTTTCAGATATGGATATATGGCAACAGCTTCGAATCCTTCCTTGTTGCGGTTGTCAACCCAAACAAAGAATTGCTTGAAAATTGGGCGGCAGAAAACGGAGTGCCAGGTGACCTTTGCATCGTTTGTGAAAATCCCAAGGCAAATGCATATATTCTTGGAGAGTTAACGAGTATTGCTAAAGAGAAAAAGGTTCTCTCTCTCTCAATTCAGATAGATATATGAACTTAGACAGTATTTGCATTATTGTAAACAAATCTCAAATTGTTCTGCCTTGTTGCCAGTTAAAAGGTTTTGAATTCATTAAAGCTGTTCACCTTGACCCCACACCGTTTGACATGGATCGTGATCTGCTCACACCAACTTTCAAGAAAAAGAGAGCCCAATTTCTTAAATACTACCAGGTTAGTTACATGCGTTTCGTCTTAAAGATATATAGGCTTCCTTACCAAACACACAATTTCCATAAAACGATGAAACAAAAAGTGGAGAATGGAGAAAAATGTCACTTCTATTTTCCTATAGGGACTGCAACAATTTCCATGTTGGATGATAAGAACTAATGACATTATGTTAGAACTAGAATAATAAATACTTTCCTTATATCATAGATCTAACCAAATGTTCAGACTATGAAGTATAAATCAACAGAATCAAGAAATTTCAAATAAGTCATAATATTTACAGCCAGATTTTTATATAATCTACAAATATATCTAACAGGGATAAGTTTGTGTTTTGCAGAATGTGATTGATGGTATGTATAAAAGCAGGAGATAATCAAGAGATTCCATTCTCATTCACATGTATTAATTTTCTTCAATGATATTATTAAAATCAAAATTACATACTTGAATTTTAATCCAATGATTAACATTGTGTGTACTGTACTTCGTGTAGTATGTATATGGAAAAAGATTGTGCTAGTTTGTCTCTGTCTCCTTTTTTATCTAAAAAAATGTTTGTTCATAGATAAAAAAATATATTAGTACGTATGTTCCTTTCTTTGTCCTGCTAGTAGGACTGGTCTTGAAGCAAGTGGTTCCTTTACGATTGTGATGAGTATAAGAAGAACAAATAAAAAAGCTTGGCTGACGTATATGATTTTTATTGATATATAGTGTACAAAGTTAAAGTGTTTTTAGTAAACTTTGTTAATGTTTTGTTAACTAGTCTAAAGTTGAGGGGGTTATTGTGTAATTAGCTTTTAAAGGTTGTTAAAAGCTAGTTAGTGATTCATTTTTGATGTATCCGTATGCTAGTCCCTAGATGATCTTGTAATGATTCATTCATCTTCTTGAATAAACAAAACTCTCTGCATTTTTGGTTTCTTGTGTTCATTTTTCTTCGATTCGCATTGTTCTTTGTTGTTGTTGTTGTTGATTGCTTGTTATCTACGATTTACAACAAGTAGTATCAGAGACACTATTCGACTCCAACAAAGAAGGTAATCCATGAAAGAAATTGGAATTGAAGATGGTGTCCACGAAGTATGAAATCGAGAAGTTTAATGGAAAGAATGATTTCGGGTTATGAAGGGTAAAGATGCGAGCCCTCCTTGTTCACCAAGGTGTAGTAGCAGCGATGAACGGAGAAGAGAAATTGCCAGCGGTAATGACTGAAAAGGAGAAGAAAGACACGCTCGAAAAGGCACACAGTGCAATAATACTAAGTCTCGGTGACAAAGTCCTTAGGGAGGTGTCAAAGGAGACCTCGGTGGCAGGACTATGGTCGAAACTTAAGAGTTTGTACATGACCAAGTCTCTGGTCAATCGATTGTATATGAAGAAACGACTGTATACTTTTCAGATGGGTGCTGGTAAGACCCTAGATGATCACACTGATGAATTTAATAAATTGGTGTTTGATCCGGAGAATATTGAAGTTGAGTTAGACGACGAGGACCAGGCTATTATCTTCTTGGCCTCCTTTCTTTTGTCGTATGAACATTTTGTGGACATTCTTATGTTTGGTAGAGAGACTCTATCAATGGAAGAGGTGCTTGCTATCTTGAATTCAAGAGAATTGAAGAAGAGATCAGATGTTAAAGAAGAGCATGTTGATGGGTTGTATGCAAGGGTTAGAACTGAGCAAAGGGGTCATAAGAATAGGGGGTTCAACAGGGCTAAATCAAAGGGTAGACGTTGGTGCTATGTTTGTAATTCGGACAAACACCTTAAGAAGGACTGCCCCGAATGGAAGAAGAGGAAAGGTGAGTATAATACGCCTATAAATCTTAGTAGTCAGCAACCTCAGGATGAGAGTGCTGATGGATATGACGGCGCTGATGTGCTGGTTGTTTCTAAAAGTGATACTGGTCAAGAATGGATCATGGATTCAGGATGTTCTTATCATATGACTCCAAATAGGAAATTCTTTAAAGAATTGAAGATGGAGGATCTTAGATCAGTGCAATTGGGAGATGATAGACCATGTTTGATTAAGGGTGTTGGAACCGTGCCCTTAAAATTACAGACTGGATCCGTGTATGAACTAGAGAATGTCAGATATATCCCATAGTTAAAAAGGAATCTTATGTCACTTGGGTCCTTTGAAAGAAATGGTGGTCAAGCGAGTCTTGCAAATGGTAAGGCTAAAGTGACTCGTGGGTCAATAGTAATATTGACTAGAACAAGGAAGGATAATAATCTTTACTTACTAGATGGTCATGTAAGTGGTGGTATTGTGTCAACTGCTAATATTAAGAATGACAACAATACCATGAGGTGGCATAAGAGGCTAGGACACATCAGTGATCAAGGTTTGATAAAGTTAAAGAAGCAAGACGCTATTGAAGGTCTACTTGAATGTAAAGTTGGTTTCTGTGAGCATTGTGTATTTGGTAAGTCTCACAAAGTTAAATTCAGTAGAGGTGAAGGTTATACTAAGGGGATCTTAAATTATGTGCATGCTGACTTGTGGGGGCCTGCAAGGGTTGCATCTTTAGGTGGAGCCAAGTATTTTCTTTCCATTATTGATGATTATTCACGAAGGGTTTGGGTGTATGTGCTGAAAAGCAAAGATGAAACTTTTTCTAAGTTTAAAGAATGGAAAAGGTTGGTGGAGACACAAACTGAGAAGAAAGTCAAGAAGTTGAGAACAGATAATGGACTAGAGTTTTGCAGTGGTGCATTCAATATGTTTTGTAAAGAACATGGTATAGCTAGACATTTAACTGTTCCAGGTACTCCACAACATAATAGGTTGGTGGAGAAAATGAATAGAACACTATTAAATAAGGTAAGGTGTATGATGTCTAGTGCTGGTCTACCTAAGGCATTTTAGGCAGAGGCTGTTTCTACTGCTGCTTACCTTGTAAATCGGTCACCCTCAACAGTAATAAACATAGCAACTCCAATGAAGAAGTGGTCTGGGAACAAGTCAGGTTATGATCATTTAAAGGTGTTTGGCTCTTTAGCATATGCACATGTAAACCAAGGTAAGCTTGAACCTAGAGCAGTCAAGTGCATTTTCTTGGGGTACTCTGATGGCATCAAGGCCTACCGATTATGGAGGTTAGATGATGCAAGTCCAAAGGTAATAGTCAGCAGAAATGTGTTCTTTAAAGAATCCCATAGAAGGAAAGTTTTCTGAAGATGATGGGAGTACTAACATTGAGGTGGAGCTATCACCTACAACAGATGGTGATCAATTCTCTGAAGGTGTAAATGAAGAAAGTGTTGGGGGTAGTTCTTCTTCTAATCATAAAGAAAGTGAATATAGTATAGCCAAGCACAGGTCAAAGAGAGTCATTGTTCCTCTATCTAGATTCAGAGGCAATGATGAGATTTTAGCTTTTGCATTCACTGTTAATTCTGATCAAAAGATAAATGGATTCAGGCTATGGATGAAGAAATGGAGTCCTTGGTCAAGAGTAGGACTTAGGTTTTGGTTGATAAGCCTGAGGAACAAAGATTGTTGACTGTAAGTGGCTATATAAGATCAAAGAAGGTATTAGTGGTGTAGAGGATCCCAGATTTAAAGCAAGATTGGTTTCCAGAGGGTTTACTCAGAGAGCATGTATAGATTACAATGAGGTGTTCTCTCCTGTTATGAAATACTCTTCTATAAGGGTGATTTTGTCTCTGGTGGCTATAAATGGCTATGAGTTGGAGCAGTTGGATGTAAAGACTGCCTTCTTATATGGGGACCTAGATGAAGACATTTATATGAAGCAGCCACCCGGTTATGAGTTGAGTGGGCAAGAAACAAAGGTTTGTTTCTTAAGGAAGTCTTTATATGGTCTTAAGCAGTCTCCAAGCCAGTGGTATAAGAAGTTTGATGATCATATGGTCAGGCATGGTTTCAAAAGAAGCAGGTATGATATGTGTGTGTACATGAAGGAGTATGAAATTGGTAGCTTCATATACTTGCTGCTGTATGTGGATAATATGTTAGTATGTTGTAAAGACAAAGATCAGATCTTAGAAACCAAGTTGATGTTAATAAAGGTATTTGAGATGAAGGATTTGGGAAATGTTAGTAAGATTTTGGGCATGGAGATTAAAAGAGAGAGAATAAACAGGAAACTATTCTTATCTCAGAAATCTTATTTCAGCAAAATTCTATCCAATTTTAACATGCTCAAGAGCAAGTCAGTAATAACTCCTCTTGCTCCTCATTTTAAGTTGTCTGTACAAGATTGCCCGGTGACTGATGACTAGAAGTTTAAGATGTCTCATATTCCTTATGCTAATGATGTGGGCAGCCTAATGTACTTAATGGTGAGCACAAGGCCTGATTTGGGTCATTCAGTTGGTGTAGTTAGTAGATATCACTCTAGTATTGGGTTAGCTCCATTTGAAGCTTTGTACGGAAGAAAGTGTAGATCACCCTTGTGTTAAAATGAAATAGGTGATAGACAACTTACAGGTCCTGAATTAATCCAAGAAACCACGGACAAGGTCACTGAGATTAAAAATAGATTGAAAACAGCTCGTGATCGACAGAAAAGTTATGCAGACAAACGAAGGAAACCATTGGAATTTCAAATTGGAGACAGAGTTTATCTAAAGGTATCTCCCTCAAAAGGAATCTTCCGATTTGGAAAGCCAAGTAAGCTAAACCCTAGGTATGTTGGTCCATTTAAAATCATTGATAAGATTCGTCCTATAGCATATAAGTTGGAATTACCTCAAGAATTAAGTGAAGTGCATAACACATTTCATGTATCCAACCTCAAGAAATGTCTAACAGATGAGACTTTAAAGGTACCAATTCAGGAAATCACAATAAATAGGAAACTACATTTCGTAGAAGAACCAGTAGTCATTGTAGACAAAGAAGTAAAAAGATTAAGAAAGAATAGAATTCCTATACTGAAAGTTAAGTGGAATGTAAAGAGAGGACCGGAATACACATGGGAACGAGAAGATGATATCAAAAAAAATATCCTCATCTGTTCAAAGCTAATAATCAAGACAACTTCCACTCAACTTTGGAAACTTCTTACCAATAAATTTCGGGACGAAATTCTTTTAACGGGAGGAGAATGTGACAACCCTAAAAATAAGGTTAGATGATTTTATATCCTAAGGAAAATTTATATTTCGACTAATGCCTTATGAATATTATTTAGTAAATTACATTATTATGTCATAGGCATGTCATGTATATATATTTTTATGTATGCATGTTTGTATGCATGTATATATACATAAGAATTTACGTGCGCATGCATGTATATATAAATATATATATAATAACCATGATCAAATATAAAATATATGAATGTATGTTATGCATGTATATAGTAATTGTTTACGTATGCATGCATATATATATGTAAAGAACCATTACCATATATATATATATAGTTTAAGTATGATGCATACATAGCATTTCACGTATGCATGTATGTATATACATCTATAAATCATGATGCACTCATATATATAACGAACTAAATTGGATCAAACATCATTAAGATATAACAAAAACAAACCACTTCTTAACAATCTAAATACAAAACAAACATGACCAAACTCTCATCTCGGTGCTTTAGGATAACATAACACCCGAATTAAACCGTTAAACGTGGTCATTAACACTTAATCCAAAGCTTGACACCTAGCAACCAACTCACCAAAAGTCATGATAATTCCAAACCACCACACCTTCGGCCAACCTTCATGCATGTATCAAAATCCTATTAGGACACTAAGCAACCTTATAACTATGCCACCTCACCAATAGTGATCATTGTTGGTGCTTGATGTCCATTACTTGGTTAAAATAGACATGTAACCACCACAAACACACCTAAGAACACTTCAAAACTCTCGGTTCATATGCATCGTTGACAATAGCCACTAACTCTCCTCATTAATTGCCACCTAGCTTTGCATAACTCTAAGTGTGCTCAAAACCTGCCACATACCATGCTAAGGGTCGACTAATCCAAGCTATGAAGGCCACCTCAACACCCTATCTCTAGAAACAATCATGACAAACTTATCTACAAAAACCCACCTCTCGGCCGATGGAACTACAACCATATACCATCACAACCGCCACCATCTCCACACTCTTTAACACAAACTCTTAAAACTCCAGCCTTATACAACCTTTGTTCTCAAAACACTCAGCCCTCATACCATCCGTAACCATCATAACTGATCACCACCACCTTAGTTCTCTCTCTCTCTCTCTCTCTCGGTTCCTCTAAAGCATCACCACCTCATCGACTACAAACTCTTTTTTCCCGGTTTCAAAGCATCAACCACAACCATCACCAAATCGTTCGATCCTTACAAGCAAGCAACAACATCATCAAATTTCTTTTCGAGGTTCTAGCCTTTAACTATTTATAATTAGATTACCAAATTGTATGTGTTTGATAAACACATATAAAACAACCCTTGTAATATAATGATATACAAAGTTTTTATCAAAAACCTTATTAAACTACATTGTTCTGATCAAATCTATAAGAAAAAGATTTAAAAACTTAATAAATTATGGAAATAATCAAAGGGTTGAGAATTTACATACAAATTTGTTGAAAATCGGTTTGGTATGTAATTAACTGTGATTGTGGGAATAAACAATGGAAAACTTTTATAAAAATATTTACTTATCATTCTGCAAATTTTAGTAAAAATATAATAAGTAAAATAATTTATACAAATTATTTAAAGTAAAGAAAATACTCAAAAATACAAATAAATTTGGAAAAATTCTGAAAAATTCACAGAATGACTCTCTTAAAATATAAAGTCTCCAGGAATTATTTTGTAATTTATTTTCTTTTTATGATTTAAAAATAAATTTTTAATTGATCTGTAAAGGAAAACTCAAAAGAAATACTTAATCAGTAATAAAAATCATGAAAAATTTAATGAAGATATTATAAATCAAATTCGACATATGGAATAAATTTCATAATATTTGGAGTTATATAGGTATTTTTAGTGAATTTTGGGAATATTATAAGATTTACAGAAAGAAATCTGTTATGAATAAGATACCAGGAAATTTATGTGATGATATAAACTTTTGAAATAATATAATGTAATATTTTGGGAATTTTCGAATAACAATAGCTATTTTTGGTGATTTATGAAGTATTTGTAATAATTATAACAATTTATATATAATAAAATCAAAATTGAGAATTTTATGGTAATATTATCTGACTATATTACAGCTAAATTTTTAAGAATGGTTATATCTAAGGTTCTAAAAATTTTAAATTTTTTTATCTAACTTATAAAATTATTTTTGTGGGTTACATTTTGGAGGACAGGTGAGACTCGTAGTCCCATTTTGGTGTTTAAAAAGTTTTTGGAGGAAAGCATACTGTTTATATTGATGCATTATTTTTGAAACTATTTTATGTACTGTCATTTATGATACAACCATTAATTCGAATGAGGAACCGTCTGATAATATTGGTAGCGCTACTTAGGAGAATATTTTGCACTAACAGAATGAGTGTTGTGATGTACTTGAATATTTCCTGCACCAACAGAATGAGTGTTGTGATGCTATATTATCTGATTTTGTGAATTATTTCGTGACAGTATGGTTTATGTGTGTGAGCAGGTTTGGTTGTAATTGGTGCATCAATAAAATATTTTGTTAGAAAATAAACCTATGATCTCACCAACTTTATGTTGACTGTTTTGAGTATGCTTTTTCAAGTGAAAATGACTAACAATGTTGATTTCTCTTTTAATGTGTACAACGACTGGGGTGAAGTCGTTGGAAGGGTTTGTGTAAATCTAACCGTCAACATCTACGATGGCAGTGTTGTGGTGGACGCTCATTTCCATCGCATTTGAAGATGTTTAGTTAAATAAAAGTTGTAATAAGGATTATATCAAATTTTGACTTTATATGTAATGATTTAATCCTAACTTATGATATATATAATCAAGTTATGTGTTTATGTATTAATATTGTTTGTAATTTGATTCATTATAATCAAATGCGTTCTGAACAAACAAGTCACACCCAAAATCGCTTCATGCTTCCGTCGGGATGTGACAAGAAGGTAGTTGCTCTATCTACAACTGAGTCAGAATATGTTGCTCTTACAGAAGCAATTAAGGAGGCTATTTGGCTTAAGGGGTTTGTTTAAGAGTTAGGTGTTATTTTGAAGGGTGTGATGGTGAATTGTGATAATCAAGGAGCTATCCATCTTCCTAAGAATCAAGTATTTCATGAAAGGACTAAGCATATATGTTAGATTGCATTTCATTAGAGATGTTATCAACTCTAAAGAAGTTGAAGTTGCTTATGTTGATACCAGGAGGAATGTTGCTGATTGTCTTACTAAAGCTGTCACTGGAGTTAAGTTGCAGGATTGTTTGCATTGGTTAAGTGTTGGTTAACTTTGTCACTAAGGTGGAGATTGTTGATATATAGTGTACAAAGTTAAAAGTAAACTTTGTTAATGTTTTGTTAACTAGTCTAAAGTTGAGGGGGTTATTGTGTAATTAGCTTTTAAAGGTTGTTCAAAGGTAGTTAGTGATTCATTTTTGACGTATCCGTATACTAGTCCCTAGATGATCTTGTAGTGATTCATTCATCTTCTTGAAGAAACAAAACTCTCTGCATTTTTGGTTTCGTGTTCATTTTTCTTCGATTCGCATTGTTCTTTGTTGTTGTTGTTGATTGCTTGTTATCTACGATTTGCAACAATTTTAGCATTTGGGCACATAGCACCGAAGGACCCAAAACAGAGTAGTGTAAATTAGAAAAGGACTGCACGTAAACATATTTCTAATCAAAGCACCCTGCTGAATGAGTAGTGTATACTAAACAGCACAAAAAATAATCTTAACCAACGAATATATATATATATATATATATATATATATATATATATATATATTATTCTGGATCACGAACATTAAAATCAGGATCGACTGGCTTCATTGGCAACAGAGACGGTATGACAGGCGGCAAAAATTTAGGAGTATGTGAGTGATTAGTCCTCAAGCTGTGTAATATATTGGCAGCAAACCTGGAGGCATGGATGGCTGCACCAAGACTCTGAGAGGAGGTTTCATGAGTGTTTGCTAATGCATCCTGAATGATTAGTCTCTTTTCTTCCTCCCACAAGGCCTTCTCTTGCTTCCTTCTACAATGTCTACGCCAAGCAACCTGTATAAAACAAGCTCCCCATGTCCTCCAATGTTGTGAGTAGTACCTGGATCCGGCCAAAGGTTTAATTGTCAGACATTAATTAATTAATTAGTGGGAAGTTTATCACTCCCTTGTACATATTAATAATAAATTAAGAAACAAACAAACAAACAAACAAATACCTAAAAGTATGCTGGAAGCGCTTGGTGTGTAGGCGCCTGAACTGGGAGGCTACAAACTTGAGGTCATCAGCTTTGAGAGAAAAAGCTTCAACATCTGTAACTGGTCTAACGGTCGTAGTTGAGATGGGAAGAGTTGAAGACGGGTTTGGATCCAAAGCCCATGTAAGAAGCTCATCTCCACAGAAGCCACCAGCCTTGAGGTAACTAGAGTTAAAGAAACCACTCCTTCCACCATTTGTAGTCATGGTTAGCAACTCCCCACGCATTATGAACAGCATCTCATCTACCGGATCTCCCTCTCGCACTATGTAGCTATTCTCTGTGTAAAGAACCGGCTTTAGACAGTCACTCATAGCATCCAACAACCGTTCATCCATAATATCAAACATTGGCACCTGCATGATCAACTCATTATAAATTCATCCAAATTAAAGAAAAAAGAGATATGGAGATCGAGAAGGTGGTACTGTTGTTAATTAGACTACTGACTCTCATAAGTAGAGACAAGCAAAGGTGACGCTTTATGTCCCTTCTCAAGTCCTTGGGCAGGCTGTAAATGAGAGATTCTTCATCGACTCCCCTGTTTTGTTGCCATTTATACTGTTCATAATTCCTCACACGCTCCTTCAGATCCTCAGGGAGCATCCTGTGGGACATCCATAGCTCTGCATCCCTCCTTTTTACCCTCATTTCTTCTACTCGTACAGTCATTGATTGAAGATATTTCTGGGCGGCCGGTGCACCAATCAAAATCAAAAACTTAATTGCCTGATATATTGATTAGCTAGCTGGACCTGTTTTTTCAATTTATGAAATAGTACCTGCATGTTGCCCAGGAGAAACGAAAATAACACCAATCCAAGAATGGAGATGGAGAGGGCAAACAGAACCTCCCATACGTAGGTACTTGTCTTGAGGTTCTGACCAAGTGAGCTGATCGAGCATTAAAATAAAGATAAATAAATAAACTCAACGTACCATTAATTACTACCATGCATACGCGTGCGCGCGGGCGCACACACACATATATATACGTATATCGAATACGTTACCTTAAACTTCTCAAACCCCACCAGAAGCAGTACAACAACTTCTGGGGGAAATCTTTGGTTTCTACCACGTGAGACTCTAAAGCATCAAGGAATATGCCAAAGTCAAAATCTGATGGAGTCTTGATTTGAAGAGGCGTGCAAGTTGTATTAAGAAATGAATAGTCCCCCACACGGTTTTCTCCGCAGTATAGATACTTGATATCACGATCGTTATCCATGCATGCAGCACGCCAGCAGTCATCTTTCCTATCTATAGAGAATAAGTACCAGAAGGAGCCAATCACCTGATCATCGAAACAATTAACAACAAACTAACTAACTAACATGTTACAAGCTTTAAGGCTTCAATCATATCTCGATATGTCCCCTAGACTAGACGTGTATAATATATGTTGCTTAATTACTTGACTAGCAAGCAAGCATATAGTTTGATTTCTTGGCAAAACATGATCAATTGAATATGAAACTTACATGACTGCCTAGCATATAGATAAAAAGATTGAAAGCAGCTCCAGCCCATGGGGTTTCAGTAAATATGCCCGAAGTCCTCGTCACTTGTCTATATAGTGGAATCATCCGGGTAAATCGTGGGATGTATTGGGTAAATATAACAAACTTGAGCAAATCCTTTGTTACTAAAGAAGTGGGGCCCTTTCTGGTCGGGATGATAATCAGAATCGTCACCTGGCCAGCCAGACAATGTACATACGTAATTATAATATTGTTCATCAAACTCGCTAGCATTCATTCTTCTAATAGCTATATATCTCAACAACATCTTATCTATCTATCCTAGTAATTAAGTATTAATCGAATAAAAGCCATAATACAACAGGTAGCTAGCTAGGTAGCTTGCCGTTGTACCTGTGGAAGCGGAAGAATTGACAATATGTCGATGATGAAGTGGGAGCACAAGTATCGTTTAGCTATAGCAAAAGAGTCCTCAATCAATTCGCCTCTTCCAAACACTCTGGAAGGAGGAGCAATAAATCCAGTGTGGAACTCAAAGATTATATGGAGTACATAAAAGAGGTCTATCAGAGTACGAAGAACACAAGAAATGATCTTCATCTTGTGGTCCATATCCAGACACTTTTCATTCTTATCAATCACAGGAATGTAGAAGAAGAGTGGATCTAAAGATACCGCGATAATGCTAATCAAGACAAATATTTTATTCCACTTCAGAAGAAAAGACCCTTGTGGGTGTAGTACTATTTTCTTCTTCTTATTCTTTGGAACTCGTTTATTATGGGAGGCACCTGCAGAAACCTTCCTTAATCCTCTTCCGATTTTTGATATGATGGATGGCTTCAGTTTTGTGAGAACCATTTGCTGATCATAACTGTAAGATTCCTCCCCGCTTGTATCCTTAAACCTGAAAGAGACCACCCATTACATTTAGTGATGACTAGCTTATTAATTAATTAGGTCATTAATTATAGCTATCTGTGTGTATATGTATATGTCTAGCTAGCACACAGACCTTACGTATCTTTCCTGCTTGAACTTCATTTCCAGAATTCGTATGAAGATCGACTTGGATCACAATAACATTAATCGATCTAGCTAGCTGGTAGTTTACTTATAAAAGTAGTTGAACAACAGCTGCATGCCTTGATTAATTAATTAAGTACGTCTCCGTCTCCTCCACGTACACATGAAGTCTTGATATAAATAATTGAATACAGGATGACGATTATGGAATAGAAGAGAAGACAACTAGCTAGCGGACGTAGTAGTACTATATACGAGTTGCAGGCAGGCGAGAATTAGTTAGTTAGCTAGTTGGAACTGGATTCTCAAAGAAGAAAAGACAACTTACGATCGTTCGATAGGATATAGTCTTCCATCTCAGTTTCTTAAAGTTAGTTAGTTAATTGATGAATGAATTGAATTGAAGTGATGAGAATATTTGGATTTTGAGAAACTTCGTGGATTGCAAGGCAAGCAGCCATGTAAGTAAATTTTCAATGGAAAAATAGTCTTCCATCTCAGCTTCTTCAATTCTTCTTCGTCGTCTTATTATTATTTAATAATAATAATAATAATAATAATAATAATAATAATAATAATAATAATAATAATAATAATAATAATAATAATAATAATAATAATAATAATAATCATAATC
>BJCO01743129.1:0-10531 GCA_018326465.1 Flaveria floridana
GATGTTATCGTGTGAATGATCTTTCAGGGTTTTGAAATCAATGGGCATTGGTAGGGTATTTGTGAATGGTTGACTAAAGGATTGTTGATGGGTAGGTAAAGGTGAGGTGGATGGTAAGGTAGAGTGTATTGAAGAGATAGGAGATGTCGGCTGAGGTGTGGTTCATGTAGGTGATGAGGGAAGGGATGCGAAAATAGGTGGAGGTGGAAGATCAAATGATGATGAAGAAGATGCAACATTAACTTATATAGCATCGTTTGCAGTAGTGGTAGGAAGGACTCAAGGGTCGACAGGAAATGGAGTTGGAGGAATGATATTTGTTTGAACATTGGAGACAGACGCATCATCATCGAAAACTGGAAGATTAAAAGAGTTAAACACCGTATCGGAGTCAAAGAACTATGCGGGTTCAGATCGAACATCAGAGGAATTAGATTCCTACCAATAAATATAGAAGGACTCTTGAACAATACGTGTTCTCTTGTTATATACCCGATAAGGCTTTTGAGAAAAAGAATAACCGACGAAGTAACATTCATCAGACACGACACCGAATTTCGTCTTCTGCGCCTGCATATTCAATAAAGTGCACGAGCAGCCGAATGGTCAAAAGAAGTCAATTAAAGGCTTTCTCTTATGAAATAGTTCATAAGGAATCTTCATTTTGTCCTTGACTATTAACACCCTGTTCAGAACGTATGAAGCACAATTCACTGCCTCAGCCCAAAAGATGATGGGTAAGGAAGATTCAATCAACATTGTATGAGCAGCTTCAATGAGGCTGCAATTCTTTCGTTCAACTACACCATTCTGTTGAGGGGTCCTCGCAGCACTGTACTGTCTTAAAATTTCCTTAGCAGCACAGAATGACTCAAAGATCTGATTTCTGAATTCAGTATCGTTATCACTTTAGAGTGCCATAACTTTCTTTTGCTTATTGTTTCAATCGAAAGAATTAACTTCTATAGCTCCTCAGTAGCCTCTCCTTTGTGGGAAAGAAATCTCACCTAGGAGTATCTGGAAAAATCATCTGTAACCACAAGGCAAAAAGATTTTTTAGCAATTGATTTAACACTAATTGGCCCAAACAAGTCAGTATGTAACAACTCGAGGGGATTGGATATGCTATTTTCAATTTTTGATTTATGTGGTTTCTTATGTTGTTTTCCCTTGGCACACGCCAAGCATTTTTCAGCCATTGAAAAGTATTTCAAAGGTAATCTTGTCAAAAAATTGTTTTTAACTAATTTTTTTATAATTTTAATATTAACATGGCCCAATCTGCGATGCCATAGGAAAGACTCAGAAGTGGAAGCTTTGGACAGAAGACAGGTGACGGTAGACGTTGACTCCTTTGAACTCATGTCAAGAAGATATGTGTCATGCTTTCTTGGGGCCCGCATTAGTACCATATCATCTGGAATCTCAATTTCAGATTTCAAAAAGACACATTCATTGGACTTGAATAAGACCGGAATGCCTTTATCACAAATCTGATAGACACTCAACAAATTGAACGCAAGCTGAGGTACACTATTTACAACTTTAGTGGATGTCTTCTGCAAAAATATCAAGGAAAAAATTAACCAGGTGAAACAGGAACCCAAGTTTGAGCAACTTTGGGTTTAGGAGTAGCAGATTTCTTATAAAAGAAATTGTTAACTAATTAAGTTAACCTATTCCCAAAAGAATTTATATTAACATGTCTATGATGAACCTGTGGACAATGCTTAACTACATGATCATCTTTACCACATCGAAAACAGTGTGGTTTTACTCTAGGTCAGTTATGTAATAAGGGAGGGATTTTATCAATGTATATTTCCTCATCATATTCAGACAGTCTAGAATCAACGTCGCTGTATGCCTCATACATGTCTTTAGGTATGTTTTTATTTGAAAAAAAAATGATTATTTACATAAGAAGATGAGATGCCATCTAATATACATGGGGTATTTGTACCACTTGTACTTGCTGTAGATGAAGATGTGACCCTTTCATTTGGCATAGAAGTTTTAGTTGGAGTAAAAGATGGAATGGGGTGAGAAAAGAACTTTTCGAAGCAATTAATTTTAATTTCCTCGTTACTATTTACAGTGATATCAATAACAAGATTAACACAATCAAAAGAAGTACCAGCATCACAATCCATAGAATTTAAAGATGAAATAGAAACATCACTAGAACATGATGAAATAGAGTTTGTTACAGATTCACTAGAAACAAAAACAGAATTTAAACTAGATTTATGATCTAAGACAGAATGCTGAGATTCAGATATACTAAGACTAGAGCATCCAAGCCCGCTAGTAGGTCCGTAATCGTAGTCCTTACGAACATGCTTAGGGTTTACACCTTCTAAACCTGCAGACATACTGTTGGTATCTATTTGGATCAAATCATAAGAAGGACGAGGAATAGGCATCGATGAATAACAGTAAGTACTAGGAGGAGGATAAACCTTAGCATTTTCATATCCCAAACCTGTTTTAATCCTAGCCCCTCATTGAGATTTACATAAATCGACATGTTACATTCCCGATATAGTCAATTTATCGAGCTTTGACTGAAGCTTGCTTGTTTCAAATTCAGCAAGAGCAACCCTTTTAGTCAAAGTGTTATCTCAATATTTCTTTCCAAAACTATTCGTTTTAAATGATCATTTTCTTTTAAAGCCTCGTTTAATTTATCAAATATTTAGACTCATTTATTTTAAGTTCCTCATTAATTCGTTTTAAATCTTCATCATTATCAATTAATAAACGATTAGCTTTATAAACCCCAAATAACCTAATTTTGCAAGCTGAAGAACACATGTCCTAAATTACCTCATAAGGAAGTCCTATCACCACCTTTTTAGCTGCTAGAGCTTTCTCGCATTGACACACCGGAGTACTCAACTTGTTTTCCTCAACAGTGGTAGCAGCATCATCTTTTTCTTTGTCTTGCTCAGTGGGTTGACTGGCTTCCTTCCTTATCTCCTCATTTTCACCTTCTTTCACCTTCTTATCTTTCTTCACATTCACAACCCCTTCACCTTCATCTTTAAACTCCTTGAATAGATCAAATTCATCCTCACACTTCGCCTCCATCTTTCCTTGCACAATCTCAGCCACCAGTGCTTGATTAACCTCTCCTCTCATCTCTTCAACTTCAACACTCCAATCAATGTTTGAAATCAATGCTGTCTCTTTCTTGTGACTCACTTCCTTTTTACTCCCGCTTGAAACCATTCTTGGAACTCCTGAATTACTAGGATCAGTGACGATTGGCAATGGACATTCATGTTTGAATTGACCCTACTATTTGCAATTGAAATACCTCAATTTAGACTTATCAAACCTAGTTTGGAGTTAGAGCTTTGACCTCCAAAATTCTTTCTGCCTGTACGCTCCATAAATATTCGGGCTCTAAGTGTCAACATTGCCATTTGCCATTGAATGATAGTTTCTTCAAGATCATCAGAGTCCACCTGATACATAGCCTCTATAGTCATCCCTTTTCATTTTAACTCCCCTGCTACTAGAGCTTCATAACTCTAAACAAACATACCAAAAAGAACCATTGTCTCACATGGAATAGAAGTTTCAACATTTGATTTCAAGTTAGCTTGATCTCTTCCAGTACTACCACAACCTCCAGAGTAGTCACCAGTATTCACTCCATCTTGACGAGATGCCTGCATTGGAGAGCTTGTAGCGGAAGACATTAATGCAACATTCTGAGTATAACAGGATGTAGCATCATGGTCTGATTAAATTCCAGTCTCTTCAGATCTAAATCAAAGGATTTCAGTTTGTTGATTACATCCATAAGCTTGTAATCAGCAAAGTTTCTCTCCTCCTTTAGCATTCTCACTTGTAAGCTCCATTGGGGTAGTGGAGAGTCTAGAAGCTTATGCACCTGATCGTGATTACCCAACTAATCATCGTACTTGTTTAGAGTACTTGATACTGACAAAAACCAATTGGTGATATCAGTAACATCTTCATTCTTATGGCCGACAAATGAATTAAACTCCTTCTGAGCTTGGGCTTTCTTGTCCTTCTTCAGATCTTCATTTCCATCATAGAAATCACAAAGTGCATCATAAAAAGACTTTGCATCCTTATGTTCTATGAGTCGATTATAGATGTCAGGTGAAAGACATAGGGTTAATGCTCCAAAAACTTTCTGGTCTCGATCAATCAGTATCTGATCCTTCTCGTTGAATGTGGTTGGGTCCATGTTTTGAGACATTGTACCACCAACAGTAACCGTTAGCTTGTGCGGGCAAGTGATGATAGATTCCTATTGGTTGTGGTTGGTGTAGATGAAAAAGGCTTTGAAACATCTTTTCCAAATTGTCAAAGTTGTCACCATTTATGAATCTTTGAGGTCTGTTGGGAGCAACACTTTCTAGATCTGCAAGAGTGAGAGAAGTCGTCTTTGACATGCTAGTTTCGCAGAAGAGAAAGGTAATTTCATAGGAAATGAGTAGTTTTGCAGAGCTAGTTTCGCAGAAACTAGTTTCGCGGCCCAGAAGGTAATTTCGCAAGCAATTTCGCTAGCCGAAAGCTTAAAATTACTTAGTTTCGCCGACAGATTCGCATGAAACAAGCTTGAACTTTCATTCATGGGTACTTTCGACAGCAATTTCGCTTGAAAGTGGGCACAAGCAATGTTGAAGTTTCGTTCAGGATTTCTACTTTCGCAGAAATACAAAAAACAACTCCGAAGTGCAAAACACTTGTAGTTTCGCTGAGTAAAGGTGACTGTTTTGCTGGATGATCAGTAATTTCACTGGATGAATCTAAAAACCTTTTTTAACTCTAAAAACAATCTGTAATCACCGAAATCTTAATGGATTTGAGATCTGATGATTCACAGATCTTTCCCAACCAGAAACTAGCAAAATTCAATCAAATTCCATGTCAAGTACACTCAAATTTGATCCAGAATTGATGAAACAGTGATATTGAACAAAAACAACCAAAAACCTCAAACAATCAAGAGCACAAATGCTCTGATGCCATTTTGTTGGTCCATATGATCGATTTTCAGTACAAATGAAGGTTTGAATCGTTCACTATCATAAACAATAACAAACAAAAAGATGAAGATGAATAAGATGAAGATGAATAAGAAGAAGCTAAAAGTATTCTACTATAATCAATAAAGCATCGATACAATCAAAAGTAGAAAAGCTCAATATATTTCAGTGAATGACAGCTTGAAAATGCCTCTTGCAACACCAATACCCGATTAGGGTTTTTGCAAGGATGCCCGACAATGAGCTAGATAAATACTATTTATAGCAGTCTTAGTTTCGCAGCAGCTTCACTGACTGCGAAATTGTGCTACCGAAACTATAGTTTCGCCCGACGGAAACAACAGTTTCGCCGGGTGAACTAAACAGCTGACTATGAGCGAAACTATAGTTTCGCTGCACTACAAAATTACATAAACTAAACAAATCAACATACAAAAATAAACTAACATTAAACCTATTACAAAATAATGTAAACATAAACTAATCTAAGGTGAGTCTAACCTATACTTGATATTCAAATTGTCTGATCAGCTCCAAGGTGCCAGTTGGTTCTCGAGGATAGATCTTCGATCTGGCTACCATCAGTTGAAGGTGAAGGAGCAAGATATCCCTAAAATAGCTTTTCGCACATGCTATGGACACTATGAGTTTCTCGTTATGTCCTTTGGTTTAACAAACGCACCAGCTGCTTTTATGGACTTGATGAATCGAGTGTGTCGGCCGATGTTAGATAAATCAGTGATTGTATTTATCGATGATATCCTGATTTATTCAAGGAGGGAAGAAGAGCATGCCGGTCATATTCAAGAAGTGTTGGAGATATTGAGAAAGGAGAAGCTGTATGCTAAGTTCTCCAAGTACTTGTTGTGGTTGCGTGAAGTTTAGTTCTTGGGTCACGTGGTAAATCCCGCGGGAATTATTGTAGACCCGACAAAGGTGGCGGCGATGATGCAATGGAAGTCTCCAAAGACGTCATCCGAGATCCATAGCTTCTTGGGGTTGGTAGGATATTATCGAAGATTCATCCAAGACTTCTCCAAGATAGCTTCCCCGTTGACTAAGCTGACTCGTAAGGATGTGAAGTTTGTATGGGGTCAAGATCAGGAGAAGGCTTTTGAAGAGTTAAAGATGAGGTTAACACAAGCTCCTAGTTTACCCTTACCCAAAGGAAGCGAGGATTTGGTAGTCTATTCGGATGCTTCTTACTCGGGGTTGGGTTGCGTGTTGATGCAACGAGGGAAGGTTATAGCCTACGCATCCTCACAGTTGAAAGTTCATAACGTTAATTATCCTACTCATGACTAGGAGCTGGCAGCTGTGGTTTTTGCCTTGAAGATTTGGTGGCACTACCTATACGGGAGAAAGTGCACCATCTTCACTGACCATAAAAGCTTGAAGTACTTCTTCTAGCAGAAACATTTGAATATGAGGTAGAGGCGATGGTTGGAGCTCATAAAGGATTACGATTGCGAGATCCATTACCATCTGGGCAAGGCCAAAGTGGTGGCCGATGCCCTTAGTCGAAAGGAAAGACCCGAGCCGATTCGGGTGAAGGCTTACCAGTTCATTCTGACCTCTGATATGATGACACAGGTCAAGGAGTTTCAAGATGAGGCTTTGAAAGAAGACCATCTTAACTCTAAGAGGATGAGAGGTCTAGTCGCACAGTTGGGTGAAAACACTCTCGGTTTTAGAACCCGATATGGGCGGATGTGGATTCCTCGTTACGGGACTTACGTGGAAAGATCATGGATGAGGCTCATAAGACTCGATACTCCATTCATCCTGGTGCTACCAAGATGTACCATGATATGAAGAAGAATTATTAGAGGCCGGGTATGAAGCGTGACGTAGCGGAATACGTGAGTAAGTGCCTTACTTGTTTTCAAGTGAAGGCGGAGCATGAGAAACCATACGGAAAAATCCAACCATTGGATATACCCAAGTGGAAGTGGGAGCATATCACCATGGGCTTTATTACAAAGTTACCATGTACCCTGAGAGGGTATGATGCGATATGGGTGATAGTTGATTGTTTGATGAAGAGTGCTCACTTCCTACCGATCTAAGTGACGTATTCCTTAGAGAGATTAGCGGATTTATTCATCAATGAGATTGTAGCTCGTCATGGCATACCGGTGTCTAATTTATCTGATCATGACACTCGGTTTACATCAAAGATTTAGAAGAAATTCCACGATACGATGGGGACGAGGTTGCACATCAGCACGACTTATCATCCTCAGACGGATGGTTAGTCAGAGAGGATGATCCAGACACTCGAGGACATGCTTCGAGCGTGCGTGATCGATTTCGGTGGAAGGGGATGACCATTTGTCGTTAGCAAAATTCTCGTACAGCAATAGTTATCATGCCAGCATTGGCATGCCACCATACGATATGCTATATGGTAGGAGATGTAGGACACCCATTTGTTGGGGTGACATTGGTCAGAAAGAGTTGGGAAGCATCGAAGTGATCGAGGCTATGACCAGAAAGCTAGAAAATATCAAAGCCTTTATGAAGGCAGCTAAGGATAGACAGAAGTCGTATGCTGATAAGAGACGTAGACCGATTGAGTTCCAGGTGGGTGATAGGGTAATGTTGAAGGTCTCACCTTGGAAATGTATCATTCGGTTTAGAAAGCGGGGCTGGCTAAGTTCAGCCCAAGGTATATAGGACCTTTCCGAATCATTGCTCGTGTAGGAGAGGTGGCTTATAGGTTAGAACTACCCGATGAGTTAAGTGGAATTCACCCGACATTCCATGTATCTCATTTGCAGAAGTGTTTAGCAGACGAGGATATGGTTGTACAACTGGAAGATATCGAAGTAGACGAACGACTTAATTATGTGAAGCAACAAGTGGCGATCATTGATCGAAAAGAAAGGAGGTTGAGGAATAAAGTGGTTCCATTGGTGCACGTAAAGTGGAAGCACAGAAAGGGATCCGAGTCTACGTGGGAGACTGAAGAAGAGATGAGGCAGCATTGCCCATATCTTTTTGAGGAATGATTGGTTTCGGGGAAAAAACCTATATAAGGGGGGTGGACTTGTAACACCCAGATATTTTAAGAAGTTGTAAAAAGAAGAATAAAAGTGTAAAATGCCATTTAACCCAAGTTGAAGGGTTAAATGTGCCAAAAGTACAAAATTTAATAATTATTTTGTACAAAAGCAACATGGCCGCCCATGCCATGTTACTTTTCACCTTTTCATTTGGTTTTTAGAGAGAGAAGAGAAGAAGCTTCGATTCTTGAGAAGAACAAGAAGAAACCGAATTCAAGGTAAGAATTAGTGTTTTTAAGATGTTCTTGGCTAGATTTAGCCTTGGTTACATGCTTACATGTGTTTGTATGTTCGGTTGTGTGTTTTTGGTGGGTTTTTAGGTGCTTGAGCTCGTAACCAATAGGTTTGAAGAAGTCTACCCGAAAGTTTGGCAATGGTGAGTTTCTAGAATCCCCTTTTCAACATGTTTCAACTGATTTTGGGGCTGGAATTACATTTAAGAATGTTTTTCTAAAAATGGGTTTTGTTACCCGTATGTGCATGGGTGAATGTGTATGTGGGTGGGTGTAAGTTTGGGATTTATTTATGGTTATGTTCATATTATGATACTTAGAATGTTAGTACTAAGCTTAGATCATGATACATGTTGGTTTGTGGACTGATTTATGTTGATTAGGTGCAAGTTGGTTGCCCATGCGACTAAATAGTGGCCCATGCGCCCAACGGTCAAAAACTGCCTAAGTGTGCCCAACCGCCCAAAGTCCATACGCCTAAATAGTGACCGAACGTCTAAGTGCTCATGCGCCTAAGTCAAGCCCATGCGCCTGAATAGTGTCCAAGAGCCGAAAGATCCATGCGCCTAAGTGTTAATAATTTAAGTGTAAGCTCAGACGCCCACATAGTGGCAAAACGCCTAAACAGGGCAGAAACGCCAAAATAGTTCCCATACGCCCAAACACTTAGAATTATTTCTCAATTTTTAGAAAAACCAGAATTCGTAGGGTTTGACCTGATTTGACCCATAAGCTATGATTTCCCATTTTAAGCATGATTATGGGATGGTTGAGGGTTATAGTATGTATGAAGGATGTATGGTATGCATAATGTGTTATCATTTGATGGTAATCAAACGTATTTATATTATATTATAAAATACGTTAAATATTATATTATTACTTTACGAAGTATGATAAATGTATGAAAGAACATAAAGAATAACGTAAGGAAGTGAAAGATAACAAAGATGAGAAGTAAAACGTAATGAATGAAAGAATGGCTTACAAGCAAAT
This sequence comes from Flaveria floridana, assembly GCA_018326465.1. Lineage (NCBI taxonomy): Eukaryota > Viridiplantae > Streptophyta > Magnoliopsida > Asterales > Asteraceae > Flaveria > Flaveria floridana. The sequence goes on from BJCO01743129.1 coordinate 9,331, forward strand.
AGAAAGGAGGTGCACGACCACATTGTCATTAGCTCAACTATGATGTGGTTTAGCTACCCCAAAGGATCCACACAGGGTCAAATATTAAGATTGACAAGACCTTTATGGTATGCCCTAGGTGACTAGGTCAGCTTCATGCACAATGTTCGTGATTTGATTACCACAGGCCCAACATCAGCTTCGTGCACAATGTTCGGGGTATTACCAATTGGTCTGAATCAAAGGGAAAGACGACTTTCCCTAGGTGACTGGGTCAGCTTCGTGCATAATGTTCGTGATTTAATTACCACAGGCGCAGCACCAGCTTCGTGCATAATGTTCGGGGTGTTGGTACACATATCCCTAGTTCTAGTTCTAGTGTGCTTAAATGTAAATGACTTTCATTTTGATTACACTGATGTAATGATTTGATAAATGTAATGAAAACTCTTTATTGAATCAGTATTGGTTATTGAATGTCATATCTATTTATATTATTGTTTGTTATATGCTTATATGAACATGTTATATGGGTTTACAGTTGTTAGACATTGTTCTATATCATTAAATGTTCAGGAATATGTTTAAGCAAGGCTTATGATCCAGTCGCACGACTGGACAATGCTAATGGGCCAGTCGCACGACTGAACCGTGTGATTGAGCCAAACGCACGATTGAGTCATAAGACTGGCTTAGTCGTACGAATGAATCAATCGTTTGGGTCAGTCGTCCGTGTGAGTGAATCGTATGACTCAGTCGCACAACTGAGCCATACTCATGGCTCAGTCGTACGAATGAAGACTGTAACATATAAATACCACTTAATTCGTGGAAAAACATAACACTTCGAGAATTCGCAACCCTAGCCATCCCAGAATGTCCAAGTCGTCCCTTCCAACTTCATAGAGCGTTTCTGATCATTCCTAATAAATTCTTAACGGTTTCTAATCGTAAGTTTTGATCAGATTAATGTTCTCCCTGATTGGATAGCCAATCAAATAGGATTCCACACTATTTGATCTGCTTTCACGTAGATTCGGTTAGTACCAGTTCGTACTCGGTTCTAACAAGTGGTATCAGAGCCTTGGCTCTCAATTCTACGTGGATTCAATTGCGTTTTTTCAAAAGTCAATGTTTTCCAATCAAAGATCTGTTCCGTTTGCATTAAAAATTTGATTTTTACGAGTGCATGTGTTCAAAAGTTCATATTTTTCGAGTTCTA